>JAAVTS010000652.1:34500-58121 GCA_022845575.1 Baylisascaris ailuri
TATATATGTATGTATATACACGTATGTAAAGTACAACAATAACGAAAATCGATTTGGATAAGTATATATCAAAAGTCAAATTGGATTACATAAAAAATTAAAACTTAAAAAAATGAATTCAGAAATTCGATGACAAAAGGTTTTGAATGGACGATGATTTTGATTTTGAAATTAGCATTTTAATTGTTCGCCTTAAATGTCTTTTGAGTTTGTATTTTAGATCACACTTCGTGATGTCGCTGAAAGCATCACATCGGAAAAGTTATACGATATAATTGCCCCATGTACGCATGCAGAGGGCTTAAGTATATCTCGCGACGACATATTCGTAGTGTACGAAAAAAGTTATCCGCCTGAGGATGAGAGGTAAGAAAATTCCTATTTGGTTTCAAAATTTTGAAAATAAACGTATCTTCAATTTTTCGTTCGATGAGGTGTTGCAAGGGATGCTTAAAGAACAGATAATATAAATACAGCAGATACGATTAGGAAGAGAGATGATGCTTCTTGTTTTTATCCTTTCCAGAGAGTCTGAAAGCAGATATGCTTCTGTTTCAGCAGGTACGACTAGAGACGTTTTTGTGCTGACTCTCTCGTTCAAGTGTTGTAATAATAGCACCTGCCAAAGCAGATATTTGTTGGGCATCTCAGAAATTGTTGAAAGTTGATTTTATTCATTTTCCATAGCAGTATTATTTCTTTTTTCGTTTTGTTTAGAAATTTGCAGGGAAGTAGAGGAGCAAGAGATTCGTAGAAATGATTTTTTAGTACTCGAGCAAGATTTGAAGGGTAAATGGAGTTTAATATACCGTAATGTGCTCCCACGTAAATGAGCAATCAGTTCTTTGTGTTAATGGTTGTTTTTAAAGTTGGAGTTTTTCATAAAAGGTTTCAAGTGGAACTTCTGTGAAAGTTTTGACTGTCGTTTACCTATTTTTATTTACTTTTTCCATGTTTATCGCAGTAAACATTTTAGTAACGACATATTACAATATTTGCCATTGTCTATCATGGTATATACAAGATCCACTCATTTTTTATTTACCTATTTTATCAACCTGTAATATTTAACATGTCACCTCTTCTTACCATGTTGCTGGATTTTTCCATTATCCTCCCTTCTCACAGCTTTTCTTCCATTCCTCCTGCAAAAAAACCTTGCTTGACATAAATCGAGTGATTCTTTTCCCGTAAGTAGGGTATTCATATATCCACGTAAGTTCACATAACAACGCAAGTAGAAGGGGATAGAATTCTGTTAATTAGTGGTGCAATTTTATGCTTTAGATGAGCGCATTTTAGTTTGCGAAGCTGAAATGACTATCGATGTTAAAGAGGTCCCGCTTGGGATCTTGCTGACAGTTTGTTGGTCTCACCTGTGGATTTTCTTCGTTACTGACAGCTCCACACATCTGTTGTTCTAGGTTCATTGTGCTATTATGCGATGGTTTTCTTGCCTTATTTCAGTAAACTTCTTGAGTACCAAAATCGCATTCGGAACTATTTCGAGCAGATTGCAGAGAGTGCACGAATCATTCCGCCGATACCAACACAGGCCGCTACAACAAGTGGACGTGAGTTTTGTTGAGTTTGCAATGTCTTTTAGTATTATCGTGTAGTTTTTAGTCGTTCAGTTGCCATCCCAGTTTGATGTTGTATTGCGTCGAATATTTTTTGTGTTGAGAGGAAGCAGATGTTTATTTTTGATAGGAGAACAACTAGGAAAAATACGCACCTTAAATTATTCTAGCTGGTAAGTTGGAAAGGGGAGCTATTGATGAATATCACAATTCCGTCTATGATCTAGGTATCGCTGTGAAATGCGTTAAAATCACTGGCTAAGCAAGTCGCATGATGAAGTTTTTTTACTGCATCTTTGAATGTCGTGATTGGTGGTGGCACCCGAATTCCCCAAAAATTGAAAGCAATCGAACGACTAGATGGATGTGCGAAATTGCGGTCATTAAATCGCGGAAGATGTTTGACTTTGCCAAGCGTTTGGCAACGCAGTGTGCTATCCCTTTCACGAATACAATATCTGCAGTCAGAATGTGTCTTTAGCAAGGAGTTAGTATTGGACCATGCCTTTTACCTGTGAGCCTTCAACCGGTTTTTTGAGTTTTCAGTCTTGCTTGCTTTTGTACACGATGCATTGAAAATATAGAAAAAACTTGCAGCTGCTAGCTATTCGAATAGATGGTACCATCTAGATTCTTCTGATTTTCATCTAGAAAACCTATTCCAGATTTTCAGGCCAAATCCTGCACTATACTGAATGCTACCTACCGTTTTTTTGTGCGCTCATTTATTTTATAGCAAAGATTCTTTTCACCGAATAAAATTTTTCACTGAGCTCAAGGAAGTGAACAAACTTCCAAATACGGATTAAAGAAAATTGGAGATTCTGAAAGAAGCTCTCGCCATCTTGGTGATTGAAACAGTCGAACTGGGGATGTGGGTGGTAGAGTATCCATAATAAAGTTCGAACTCCCGGAATTTTTGGTGCTTTTCGGAGTCATGACAAATGATTGATGCGGTAAGGAAATTACGATAAAAGCGAGTAGGAAAAGGAAGATGCGTTAAATCGCTCTTTTGCGCAACTTTGATCCGTGAAAACATTGGACGTCTTGGAAGCCGTAGGGGATATGTATCACTCGACGCGAGATCTCTTATCACCAACATGAACAAGTATTCCATTTCTATTTCATCTTGCTGATTCACTTAAAATTATCGTTTTGCAACTTAAGTAATTAGTGAAATTAGAGATTTCAGGATCCAACACTCCTCGAACCATTCATTGAGTGCTCAATTGGCAGGAATTTGACAAATGTCTATAATAATTTTGCGCATAAAGATTGATGAATAAGTATGTTACAAAAGCAATGAGTGGAAACGAGTCGAGAAAGACATTGAATGTTTCTTGAAGTGGAAAGGCAGCCTTTATTGCATTATTAAGTGATCTCATTATAGACGTCCGTGGTGTGCCTTTCGATGTATTTGTCGATCCGGTGGGGAATGCAACTGATATTGAAATGAACGCTTGTGTGCGTTTTAGAAATTTCAATATTGGCCGTCGTTTCATCGACTTCTTCAACGATTATTTGCGGACCCATGCATCATTATCGATAGGCAAAGTCTATGTTAGTTCCATAAGTTATTTAATATTGCCGAGTTTTTGTTTTTAACACTTTATATTACGTGATGAGGCTGTATGCTGTTTCGATTTTCTTCCAACTACATTCATTAGTTTGCATTTCTGTTGTTCATATGAAGTTTGTTCGGAAAGCGATTAGGTTTAGAAAGCAAAGAGTCAGTTCATTTATGGAATATATTAATTGCAAAAAGGGTCACTTCTTAGGATCTTATTGTCTGTCTTGCCTCAGTTTCAGGCTAAAATGGCGCCCATTTTCGAGGTGGGCTTTGCGATGCCTAGAACACTTCTCGTTAGTCTCTCTAACGATCTCAGCGACTTAGATAAAAGCATATTTCGCTCACATGGCGTCCACTTAAAAAAGTTGCCCACAGAGAGAGATTTCAACGACGATTATATCGCTGTGGTCGTGTCTGGGGAAGATTATGAGTAAGCTGCTATTCGTTATTTTTTATATCGAAAGTACTCGACGTTTACTACTGTTATCATTTACAGTACCGTTCGTTTAGCTTAATGAAGTGAATTTGCATTAATAAGCTATCTATATTTGCTCATAATAATAGTAGTGTCGCATGGTCTTCTACTGATTTTCACCTGTTTGCATTAATTTCTCAGCGTTTTTAAATTCACTTTATTGTATTGGGCTAAGCGCTTTTTTTACATATTGTTTAATATAGAAGTGGGAGGAGGGTAGTTCGTTCTGAGCAAAAGGTTTCGCATAAAAGACGTTTCTTTCTACAAAAAGTATAGGTATTGGACACGCTTATACGTTTTAGTTTTGAAGTCTTATTTTTGCTATTTCAGTAAACATCAATGGAAGCAGATATCGTCACATTGCACTAAAATTGTTTTTTGCATATAAACTGTATTTGTGCATAATGTTTTTGCTCGAAAAGTCTACGCAATGTTGTAGTTAGAGCAACATTTCTCCATATTTTTATATAGATCTACAGCATTTTTACTCTTTTCACTATCACTATACTAGTGTAATCACTTTGCATAGAAATACAACACTATGCTTCAAACACTTTGTTATGAAATGCCTTAAGGGAATAGGTGGTAAACTAACAGCCGTTCTTCATATCGCTGACTCTTTGTCAAAAACTTGAAAGCAAACGTTTAAGTGAAACAATGCGTATTATTTTTTCACATAACTCTCCAACCACAAATCGTTAATCTGAACGTATATTGATGGTTCCTGGAGGCATTTTTTTCCATATCAGCCGGAAGTCGAGCGCTTAGAAGGCCATCTTTTAAATCTGTGATGGCAGTGAAATAAAGATTGTAGTTCGTTGCTCTCTGAAAACTTTTGTACATTCCTGCGCGTATGTGGTACTTCTGGAAGTGAAGTATATTCATGGAAGGCTTTCTGAAGCCCGGGAACGATGAAAATTTCTTTTTTATTGAGTGCGTATATGAAAATGATATGCTATAAATGCTCACTTACTGCTGGAAGTGTTGCCTTAATTCCGCTTCATCGTTTTCATAGCGCAACGTTTAATCTTTTTCGCTGCCTTGAGGATGTGGATTACTTTAGTTTAATTTTTCATTACTTAAATTGCTCTACTTTAAGGAGTGTGCTTGAAGCAAGTGGTGATCTTAAAGCTCTTGTGGAGGGTGTTACGCTCGATTGCAGAGATGGATCCGAGAAACGCAGAGCGGGTGATCCATCATCATCGACGCTACCTTATCACAAACTTCTTAGCCGGTTTGTTGCACATTTCTTTCTCTATAAGAGAGCACTCGAGAAGCAAAGGGTGATGTCGGAGGTGCTCTTTAGTGAGTGCCATGGTTGAAGAATTGGGCATAGATTTCGACTCATAATTACAATCTGTTCGAAGGCATCAAAGGAGGGAATAGTGATATTTTATTTTGTTGTCAAGGCGCTAGATTGACGATTGAAAAAGCAGTCGATCTATTTGAGGTTTTCGCAATATTACTTAACTCGCTGCTTCCTATGTATCTTTTATCACAATCATATTACTGTTAACATTCACTAAAAATGATCTACGATCAATTTGAGTGAATCTGCCTACTGCCTCTTGTTCATTGAGAAAGACATTGTTTGTTTTTTCATGTCATCGAATCTGAGTTTTGTTTTAAGTGAGGGACGTCGGTGGCTAACAACCAATATACCTAAAGATATTGTCGTAACAGTGCTTCCACTCAAAAAACATATCAGGCTACAAGGTTCAAAAAAAGCGATCGCTAAAGCCAAGCAGCTGATTGAACAGCATTTACGCGATCGGTTAGTGTTCTTATCTGTATTCATGATGGCAGTATTACAGTTTATTTGTTGAACTACTAGCAAGTGTAAATGGAATATGTTTAATGACAACGGCAGCAATGTTCTACTCATGGTCCATTGTGTTGCCCAATCGAAGAATTGCTACTCATGTTGTTGCCAGATTTATTTGCCGTATTATTTAAAATGAAGTGCGGAGTTATGAATTTTTCAGAAATTTGTTGGGTGGTTTTTATTGAGGAGGGAAAGAAAGCATGTTTCTTGCCCAAATGCTTTTGGAACTATAGTTTGAATGTGAGGTTGAAGTAAAACAGTAGTAAATTATGCCTTAGGGATGTTGAAATAGATTTTGAGGTTGACGGTGAAAAGGAGCGAGGTATTGAGAAAAAATTTTCGCTGATGAAGAGTTATTTCTTGCAAAGGTTTGGAAGGATCTTCGAGGAGGGGTCTTTAGGTGGGAGTATATTCGCTGATATGCGGTATACCTGTATAACTGCATTGAATTTTCTAGTAGGAAATTTGGCATCAGAAGTGTTTTAGGATGTCTGCATCGTTGGAGCGAATAATACATCTTGCTCCACCTACCTACAAACCGGGTATGCTCAAAGCTGTTGTCAAAGAAGGTGGATCGGATCTGCAGTTGCTGGCGGACAAGATAGGCCACGGAGTTTCACTTCGTATGGACTTTTTAACACATTCAATCGAGTTCTATGGACGGGAGAGCGAATACGATAAGCTCCTTGTAAGTGAAGTTGTATTCCTAAATTTGTGAAAACTTTCAAGAATAAATCACGGAGATAATGAAACTCACTTTACCCGGGATTCATTCGGCAGCGTATTTAATATTTATTCTATAGTATTTGAATGTCGTCTCTTTCAAAACATTTTATATTTTTAAGTTTCACAAATAGTTTTTATCAGTTTTATGAATTTTTCTTCTATGAAGCATTCAATATTCAGGAAGAAGTATAGCGAATTTTAGCATATTATGATTGCAGGTGGTAGAGACAGCTCTAGCTGTCTTCATGAGAGGGTTTGATGGGATGAAAATGGCCATCGATTGCGATAGTGATTGATCCGTCTTGACTGCCTTTACTGAAGGCAAACTGGGAAGTGATCGGATTCCATTTTGTTTGTAAAAAGATCGTCAAATGCCTATGATATTGTACTAGGTGTTCACTCGCAAAACACAAGTTCCTCATTCCTAATGCACGTGATGGTTGCTTGTTGCTGTTAAGTGCTGATGTGGTAAGAAACAGCGAAGCCGTAAGAGGAAAGCTCATTACGATAGGGACTAAGTGATAGAGAACAGTGGGGACTGAAATGGTCTATCTCATTTAACCGATTCGACGAGCTGTCGGATTGACTTCCGTCAGATTCTTTCGAACATATTTTTGATATGGAGGCAAACATAATTCAAAAAATTAGGTGCGTTTTTTGAAAATAGGCATGATGGAAATTCTGTGAACAGGTAACTCGTACATCGTTACTGGATGGTTTTTGTTTGGAAGTGAACGGAATGCTTTAGGAAATTTGCAGATATTGCTGCAAGGAGACTTTCGATTAATTAGGAACAACTGATTTGAATTAAGGACATATTGCGGGATATTTCGAACAATTTACCGCAGTCGAATGAGGGAGGCGGTGAAAGCGTACCGATTTGCGGGATGTGCTATTCTCCAGCTAGTCCGGAAGGATCGTATTGCCTTGAGGCATGTGGACATCACGCATGTATCGAATGTCTCAATAACCAGGTTATTTAATTCATTTCAGTGCTATCCACTGTTTTTGTTGGATGTATAAAGCATTAAGGCATGCTGCTTAGAGCAGTCTTTCTTATATTCTTGAAAGCAGTTGTAGTGATGAACAACTACAGAAAAAGTATGTATAGTTTAAATCTTTCTTATTCTTACAATACGAGTGGAAGAGAAATTGTTTTCTTTTATTTCGTTTGCAGTTGACATATTATTTGTATAGTTTCAGATAAGCTCGTCGATACGGAGTCGTACTCTGCCGATTGTTTGCACCACTTGTGGTGAGGCATTCGTCGTGAGGGATTTTGAGGTGATTTTTCTTTGTTCATATCTCGTTTTATTGTTTCCCCATTTGATAATGCGATTCGATTCTTCGCCTTTTGCAGCAAATTTTTTAATTTTATCGAAAGGGCTCCCCAATTTTAAATGCAGAGTTTAATTGCTTATGTGGATTTGCGTTGCAAGCGACTACTACGATGCGATATAGTGAGATGTAAATGGTTGAAATATACGAAAAGAGCTAAGCTGTCGAATGTTGTTTTTGAAATCGAGATTGTAATATAATGATCTTATATAGTACTATAATTTCTATGTGGTTGCTATTTTCAAAGATTCACCGCAGTGTGACTGTCGTTAGTGTATCGCTTTGCGGATCTAATTATTCTTATTGCGTTATTAAATTATAGGTCTAAAACTGTTTATTGAATATTTCATGCCTAACGATTAAAACCCTATTGTAATGCATTGTGATGCGGCATACACACTAGATTATATGAGGTCATTTGTGGAAGAGTCACATTGCTTGCCGATATGAGACGATTTCGGTTCTATTGATAAGGTTGTTTGGTATCATCTTAAAGCGTATTCGATAGTGCGTATCGCTGCATGATAGATTTTCTTTAATGCCTTCATTCGGATTCGTTGTATTACTTTGGTTTCATTTGGGACCATACGTAATGAACTACACCAATTGCTGCAGATGGCACGCCTTTGGCGGTGCTTTGAGGATGGAGAAGAATTGTAAAGAGATTTGGCGAGATTGTATATGTATATGTATAAACACAAGTAAAGCTAGCGATTTTCATTATAGTTACTTACTTTTTAAAGCTTCATCCTCGAGGATCGCATTTTATGGAGCATTCGTGCTCCCTTTCTCTTAAAGCAGGAAATTCTTTCAACATCCAGGCGGCATTAGTTTAATTTTTAAGCAAAGTGACATTCTTGTGGGAATATAATTTTAACTCAGCCCAAGGGAATCATTGCCAATCGAGTGGAGACAAAGGTGTTGGGAAAATGATCGTGCATTAATGATGTCTCAGAACAAATAGCGTGAAGAAATGCTAGAATTTACATTAAAGCAAACATTTAAGAAGCCATCGGAAAGGTCAGAGGGTACTGGGATTTGTTTTATCAAAGTGTTAAGGCGCTGATGATGGGTGGTCGAAATCACGATACGCCAGAGGATTTCGTTAAAGTCGAGTCATTGGTCGAAAGTGCGGTGGCATTCTTCATGGCTCGAAATAGTGACAAGTACCGTCACTGTATAACACCCGATTGTGGTGGAATTCATAAGGTAGGTTCCTAGATAATCTTAAATATTCTGCTTTAAATGGATTCATTTAAACCATTATATCTTCAACAGAGTTAAAGAAAGGAGTGTTTATTTATCTGAATCTTCATTGCTACTTTATTTCCTTTATTTTAGATGCTTTAGAGGTAAATTTATTCACAGATGGATCATTGCTGTGAATTCTCAATTGGATATTCGTTCAGCTAAGTTTATTGAGATGGTCATTTTTTATCGAAATAATATTGACTTTAATACAAATATTGCATTTTTTTTCAACGTAATATTGGATAGTCGGACACAATAATTTCTAAGAAAATCAAGTTGAACGATTTTATGCAATTAAGGTAAGCGTTGAGCAGCGTTTGCATGCGTGTTCACTATGTTTACGTGAGGTTTGCACACGTTGTGGCAATGAAAATCATGGCTCAGTGAATTGTGAGGAATACAGCACACTTCGTGAAAATGTCGATGCATCGATCGGTCATTGGGTGAGGTGAGTATCATTATGGTGCATCAATAAATGGGAATTATTATACAAATCTTACGGCTTCTAGTAAGTTAATATTGGCTATGGCAGACTTTAAAAAAGCATTAGCATTTCAACTGGAAGTTTTTCATGCCTTAAAATTCTCGAATATCATTTTACAGCATTTTTCTTCAATCGCCCAGATTTTCAGTAAAGAGAAGTGCCATATATTCAGCAGCCTATTCACACTGCTGAAATTTGTATGATTACTTCTAATCGGAAATGTATTGCTTATAGATTGCCTGGGAGAAGATCTAGTCAGTGAGGATTACTGTCACTAATTTATCGAAAATACTATTGGTAGGGCAGTTTGGCAATTATTGCTATTAGTTAGGTAGATATGGGGGATGGCATTGATCGAAGCATAGTTATCCTTCAATGCTTTCGGATTTGCTTTCTATGCTAATGTGTACCGTTTATATCTGACATTATAAAAATTGCAATGTAGATTCTTGGGAATGATATGTAATATGCAATCCTTGCATCAATCATTTCTTATCCTAGGAGCCCCTTTTGCAGTCATTGGCCCCACTAATTTTTATTTCAATCATGGAAAAAAGCGTCGTTATGGTAGCTGTCATTAAGTCAAGCCATTAGATGTGTTAAGATTGCTTTAATTTGTAGCAAAGATCCGATACGTCGTCGCGAGTGCCCAAATGATAAATGCCGTGCAGTTATCGAAAAGTTGGCTGGTTGCAATCACATGCAATGTGAGAAGTGCAGAATTCATTTCTGTTGGTTATGTCGGTTTACGGTAATTTCGCTTTTTTATATTTTATTCACAATTTTATTAGATGTGTTGTTATTGGATAATAATCGAACTAAAGTTGGATTGTTTTGATTACTGTCAAATTAATATATATGATATTCAACTGTTTAGGGATAGAGTTCATGTTAAGTTGTTTCGTTGTGCTGTTACGCTGAAACCGAATGATTGAACACGAATTTGGTATTCTCCAGTCCACAATGTGAGAAGGGGTAGTGAGTTTGGCAGGAAAGGTACACGCCTTAACTCCGTTCTAAAGTTATGAGGATTTATGATCGGCTTTCGTTTGCTTTAAGAGGAATTTTTTGGTTGATGTTTTATTGTCCTGAAAATCATGGAGGCAACGTATTCATTTCCTACAGAGTATCTCTGAAGAGGTGCTCATTTCGTGACTGCTTGCCGTTTCCCTTTTTTCCGTGTAGTTCTTTCCCTTTCATGATGAGCGCCTATAAATTGTTAAAATAGAATTTGAGTCTTCTTTTCAGGCTAAAGAATCGGGACCAGTGTACGCGCATCTACAGAATGTACATGGCGGCGCTGGGGCGGACCAGGAAGAGTTGTTTCAGGATATCGATGATCCCGCAATCCGTCAGTGGATTCTCGCCGAAGTTGGAGTTCAGGGCGCCATTTTACAGCACGTTAGTGACAGCTTTTGTTGCAGTCTGATAGTTGGTTGAGGAGGGGAGGGTGTGGGGGACGGGGGAGGAGATCAATGGAAAGGAGTGAAAAGTGTGAGATGTGAGTGGATGGGATATATGTTTTCACAAATTATCTGACATACAATGAATCGGCCGTTTTTGTTATCCCAAGCTATCGTTGCTGCACATTTACGAACGGTGATCCCAGCTTTCGATCTCCTGGAAGGTAATGCACTGGAATCTTCTTACATTAGAGGACGTCGGTGCCTTCTTCGGGAGCTTTAAGCTCATTCAGCTTCATTTCCTTCTTGGGTAGTTCCGAGCTTTAGCACTATTACAAGGTCCGTCAAGACTCGAGCCTTTAGCTTACATGATACCACCTTCTGGATTGGATTCTAGGCCTATACAAACTTTGCGCTTTGATGCTTCCGAGGACACACTCGCCCAAGAAAGAGCTCTTCCTTGGATCTGCTTGGAAATAAATTGAAAATGTTGACCAGTTGACCTGTCATTTTGATTGTGTGAAAGCGTTCAGTTTGACCTGCATTAAAACCCTTCATTTTTCATGGGTTCTCTGCCTTGAAAAACGATTGAGTGCTGCGTGGTATCTTCTTTGAATCAACAGTGCACGTTTATGTTGAAAGTTGATCTAAAGACACTAACCATGATACATATAGAGTAGATTGGAGTTGATATGAAAAGTTGTTCACTCAAAACCGTTGATCATTTATGTTAATTTTTGTAAAGGGTTAATTTTTTTGTTATTTTTTTATGACAGAAATGGATTTCAGGTTGTGGAAGTTGTCTCAAATGTATGAAATAGGGGAAAAAGAGGAGAGTTGAGTGGAAATATGAGCTAAATGTTTTCATGAAGTGTGTGTTTTTAGGAGGAAGAGGAAATGCCGTTGGAATTATTGAACGGTGATTGGTTGCCAAATGAAGACGATGAAATGTGGAATGATGAGGATGAGACAATAGGTGCATTTGAGGTGGCGCACGATGAATGGTTTGAAGTTCCATCAGACGATGATGATATTGTATGGTGGTGATCGTGTTTATTGAAGCCTCAGCAATCATTCCTCTAGCAGATCTCAGGTTTCATTTCGATATGTCGATACACGAAAACTATTGCTCTCGATTAGATTCTTCGTTGTTCGGAGAGCATAAACCCCATTCGACAAACAGGTCTTTTTTTATATCGCTTTAATTTTTGCATTTTGCAATTATATTCGCTTTAACCACACTGTTCTCAGTGTTAATTGCAAATGTTTCCATTCATTTGATGCTCATATTCGTTGTGCAATTATAATTTTTTTTTTTTGTTGATATTTTATATGTGAAAGTAACTTTCTTTGCAGAACTTACAATTTTCAAAAAAAAGAAGCTCAACTTATTAAGCTATATATTGGGGGCATCTTTCATAATGAAATCTTTTTCATTCCACTTGTTCGATGATTTGAAATGTTTGTATTTGTGTTTGTGTTCATGTATTCCATCCGTAACTTTTCATGTGCAGTAATCGTTTATTATCGCCTGGAATTATTTTTTGCTTAATTGGGCATCTTCTATAGATCACCTTATAATTTCAGTGAAATTCGAAGGCTCAGAAATTCTTTGGAAGCCTTTTGCATTGAAAGATGTAAGTAAATTTGCATTCATGCATACCAATTTTATTTGCGATTCGTTTGCAGCATTTGCATGTCGTTGCTCAGAAATATTTTATTTGAACGGGTGCACGTTATGTCACTCACAGTCTCGCGTATAATCTCGGGTGAAATCCTGGGGTTTATTTTTTAAATTTTACATAAATATCAGCATTTCGGGAACGGAATGGATATATTGGGGCAATTTTTATTTATTTATTTATTTTGCTGCGCTAGTTTCTTACGGATCACTTTCACGGAGTGACAAATTTTAAAATAAGAAAATCTTAGAATAAGAAAAGAGGTCATTCTCTAAGTTTTTTCGGAGGTGGAGGGTTTATAGATGGTCGTGCTATTTGTGAGTCTATAGAAAGGGGTTTTATTCGAGTTTATACGTTAAATGTTGGGTTGTTTGTTGTTTTTATGCAATTATAGTTTCATTCACTCATCTTAAGTATTGAGTTGTTGCCTTATTAATGCCCTTCTTTCATGTAATTTTGCACATTTAAGTTGTCATTCATGTTTCTACTCTTATTTCTTAAGGCTAAATATATGAGTTGCTCACTCATAAAATATTATTCGATAATTGTGTTTAATCGATTTGATATTTAAACGTTATCACTCGGTGAACGGAACGGTTCTTGCCGAAATAACGACGCTTATTGAATGCGTTCAAACATTATTGAATAATATCAGGGATGGAACGCAGTGAAGAATCCTTCAAAGAAACATTATTGCCTCGAGTGAATGGTGACTCTCGCTGAGCGTATCTAGAAATGGGATTGCATTCTAGTTTGGGATTTGATACATTTAAGTAGGTGAAAATTCACTGCAAATATTTCTGCTCTGAATAACTGTAACAGGCATATGGAGAAATACAGCCAATATCTAGTAACTTTTGTATTTGTTCCTACACTTAAATTTCGACATTTTAGGGTTGATTGGTAATCACAGAAAAGAATAAGAAGTTTCTAGGCAACACTTGATCGGAGCCATAAAAGAGTTCAACGGGCCATATAAATAAAAGTTACTGCTTATGTTAAAGTAATGTTGCGTAATATGATGTATCTATAGGAAACAGCTAGAATACGCGTTGCCAATACTTCATACCGAACTAGCGCTAACAGCATTTGAAGCAAACAGTACGGGTACGATCGGGAATCTGGGAATCTGATGGTGCGATTGTGGGGCTCGTTTTTCTGGAACCGGGGAGGGGAAGGTGAGGTGGTTAAAGTGAGCGATTTCTCGGCGCATAAGAATGCCCATAACTAACTTACATTTCTTTCTCTATAATGACTTCTTTGTTTGTTGTGTTCTCCGTTTCTTTGAAAGTATAATGAGAAAAATGCAACGGTGAGATTTTGGTGTATATAAAGTATGTCGCAGAATGAGAGCATAAATTAACTTTCGTTCATTTTGCTCTTCTTAGTATTTGATGGGATCAGCGAGCACAAGCCTATCGTAAAATCTAAACTTGTTTTATATGCCTTTATATGGGAGGAATTGCCTTGTGGGGGGAGGGGGAGGGATGGGGTGGAATAATTTCTATAAGTCTCAAGACAACTTTTTTTGGGAGGGATTGCACAATCGGTCGGTCATGCAAAGTGGGCGTATAAAGTCATTCTTCCACTATTCTAAAGCTTGCTAATAAAACACGTATTTAGCAGACGGAATCATAAAAAGCGCGCATTGCGCTAATTTCGATGGCATACGTTTCCGATGCCATCCAAATTTACGTGTTTTGTGCTTGTAAAGAGCGTTTTGGGAAAGTCATTTCTTCGCGTATGTATGCATATATATCTTGTCTGTTAGATGATTGAAATTCTCGAATTATAACTACTGAAGTTACAAATTTTGTTGGTATAATTCATGTCATTCGGTGACCTACTCTACTATTTTGCACCTGGAACGATCGTTGAGGAGTTGTAGACATTAAAAAGTGATAAAGTCATTTGACAGCACTTTGGTGGTAAGGGATGAACTTTTTAAAGGTTTCTGCAAACAGTTGGGTTCATTGAAAATATAAAGGCATTATTTTGCATATGTATTGTTTTTTGTTTTTTGTTTTTTTTTTTTTTTTTTTTATATCTTATAGATTTGGTTGTTCAAATGGAAGGGAATACACAAGTCTCTTATCGTGTGAGCTCATCTAGCATGTTTCTTTACTTGTTTTCAGTTAGTGGGATGTCGGCAGCGTTCTTATTTATGACTGCTTGTCGCGCTTTACAAAAGATGTCGGTCAGAAAAGATGTAAACATTTTGCTTGTTGCGCTATATCTGTATTGAAAAGGATGTACAGCTTGTATTTTATTATATTACAATGACGCTTGGATTGAAACCTTACGATATATGCAATAGTATGCAATATGCAAACAAACAGACAGACAGATAGACAGACATATGCAGACATCGGCCAACATTCTGTTATGCTTTTTCTTTTGTTTTTGAAAATTATATTCATTTGAAATAGTGTATGGCACTGAAGTCAGTGTTTACAACATAAATAGGGAATAGCGCTCTCTCGTATAAGAATTTGACTAGCATAACGCATTTTTTAATATAGGCTATCACTTTCGAGCCTTTGCTAGTTTCATCTTCATGGCGGTTCTAGCTTGCTTTATGATGACAATGTTTAGCTGGTATAATCTACATCTTGATTTGATCCCTAAACCGAATTGATCGCTATCAATCATCTCATTTGTAGATATTTAAATCCGATAGGGGATTTGCATATGTGACCCCTTGTGCGACCATTCATAGGCGATCAAAACGCAGAATTTTGATCTCCTAAATTGTTTGGCGATCTTGCAACGAATATTTGCTAAAGGAGTTCAAATTGAGGGTGCGATGGTTTTTGACTTTCATGATCAATTGGTTAGGCGTCATTGAGCTGCAATTTATAGGGAGGTTTAGGCCGAAAATTTGTGAAAAAGTATAGATGATATAAATAAAGTGTTGTAGATTTGGGTCCCAACGAAAGACGATGCTGTGTTATAGCGCTGTTCAATGTTACTGAAATATCCAAGAGAATCCTGTGAAGTTGGGGTTACATTTTCTAAGCAAACGTCCTTCTTCTATAGTAATATATGACGAAAAGTTAGTTTTCATATTCTTTCACTGCAGTGAACTGATTTCAAGAATGTCTAGCTATTTGCTCATTATCTGTCTTTTCTTTAAATGAAAACCTTTCTTAAATTCCCAACGATCAAGCCATATCCTCTCCCTCCCACCCCCTCAATTTCTGGATTACTCTATAACGCTTCACGCCAATCCATATAAGTATAAATAATTCGCATATCATTTGTTCTTTTCTTCCCTTCTTCAGTCGTTTTTCGTTGGCAATCTGCGTACTAACCAAGGATGTTGTGTGCCGCGTGCTTAGATCAAACTCATCTAGCAGCGAAGCAAGATTCCCTCCAAAAATTTCTGTTTCGACGACATTCTGTTGCTGATCAATAACAAACATTTTGACCATCTATTTGGCATAGCAGATTTTCGGTTGCTATCATTCTACTACTTCGACGTTGCGATGAGCGGTGGTTTGGTGTAACTGCGAGTTTCGGTCGTTGAGTGTGCTCGTGCATTGTTCAGTTGACTTTCAGCGCTCGCATGAGTGAGCGTAATGTTGAGTTGGTTTTCAGCGCTCGATATCTGCGCGACTACTGAGCGAACAAAACGATGTGGATTCCTCTGCCTTTGCACTTCTCCTCCCCGGAGGTTTTTTTTTTTTTGGAATTTTAGGTCACATTTTAAAGTTTGAATCGTGATGGGCGTCTAATCCTTTCGTTTTTCCCCTTCCCTTTGGTCTATTAAATGGTTATTTAGGTTATAGGTAACCTTGAGGGTTATCTGTAAACTAAATAATCTATCTGCCTTTTATTTTTTATCATAGCTGCTACAAATTGCCAATCCATTATATGCCAACCACATGTCTAATTTGATTTTTATTCCGGATTTTACGTACTGTTGTAATATAGGTAGTTGCATTGCGGCGTTTTGATATTCCAAAAGTATTATAAAACGCTTATTGGTAGTCTTCTGAGTTCTTCCGAATATCTGTTATTCATCCACTCCCCATTCATGGGTATGCTTTTCTCTATTTAGTACTTGTAAGTAATTCCTCTCCTATAAGAAGTGATTCAGTTGTCACAGAGAAAGAAAGATATCTTTGTAGTAAGCGAAACGGGCGAAGATGGGGAGGGGGAGAATAAACGATACAGTATGGGCACAATTGCTTGCTTTCGGCGAGCTTTTTTTTTTTATCTTTTTATGATTCTATTTCCTACTTCTATTATATTTCAATCGATTTTCTTTCTTTATTCTTTATCTCATTTCATTTTTCCCCACAAATTTTTTTCTTACTCTCGTAGATTGTATCACCATGTGGTTATCTCATATATGTTGCATGCTGCTTATAGAGGGGTGCATTACGAAAAATCGCATACCTTTGTGTGTGCATATGTATATCTGTCTCTCTGCTTGTATTCTCACTTATTGTGTACCACCTGCAAGCTCTCTGAGATGATTCTATAATCGTAAAAACTTTTGTAGGTAATTGATTCTCCCTAAAGGTAGTCACTAAGCACATGCTCTTCTACGGAAGCAGCATTCAGCCTATTTCGTTGTCCCAGATGAAAGCAGTTGATGTTAAACCCGTTAAACATGTCTGTTAAATCAAATCGTTGATATACGTTGTATGATGCGTGAATTGTGAAAGGTGTGGGGGTGAAATATTTCATCACTGGCTTTGCGTGTCATGCAGTTTTTGAGGCACTAAAAAGTATCTTTGGGAATAGCCTGGAAATCGATTGTGCTGGGGGGAGGGGGGAGAGGGTGTAGGTTTTTGGTTACAGACTCATGCAATCTGCTGATCGCATAGGGCAATATATTACGCTTTGTTCTTTTTTTTTTTTCCAAATTGGACACTCGTAGGATCGAATGACCGTAATTCTCTTCACAGTCGAAAGTTTGTGGGACGTAGTAGTGCTTTTCAAATGAGCTAAAAAAACCTCAAATCACGACTTTCCCTCGCCCTTACCAACCCATTCAAACGCAAGTTCCCAAGAGGCATGATTCGTTTCAGGGAGTTTTTATTTGATCTACACGAAAATCAGTGGAAATTGAATGTTTTTTTAGCTGATGCTTACGGCATTTTACTACGTGGACTGTGTCCACTTGGCAGACAACATGCAATAAAAATGCATACTTTCATCTCATTGGCGCATCATGTGGATCCAGTCCGCCGCTTGATCATAATCGATATCGTATTTGGTTTAGATTCGTGGCTTATAGATGGAATTCAGATCATTGCGAGAAATTGCTTTTTTACTTCTTCCACTAATGCTAATTGATTTCAGCTGAAACGATGCAATTATTCCCTCGTTCACATCCACATTCCCCCTTTGGTATGTATTCCATTTCATCTTTTTTTAGAAAATTTCGTTTTTATCGTTTTTATTTCTACTATATTTAAGCCGTATTCTATTTTTGCAATCATTATTTAATTCATTCTCTAATTGCAGTTATTATTTATCTCTTTTACATTAGATCTGTTATTCTACCGAAAAGGAACGATAAGTAATCTGAAGATAATTTTCGATTTTAAAGCGGCAAATCGCATAGTTCCTTCTTTTCGTATATTTGATTCGTTGCGCTGTAAAAAGCATTTGTATCTTTTGGAAGAATATCTAAATGCTGCACCGCTTTATTTGTCAAAAATTTACTGATTTTTTTTTTCTTTGTTTCATTAAATATTAGAAAGATCTTTCTTTATTTAGTGGATATTACCTAACTGTTAACGCGTTTACTTTGAATAACTCGCTAATCGAAATATAAACAGTCTTCAGATTTTGAGTAGGTTCAGATGGTAGGAGCTAATGAATGCTTTTAATCGCGCAATTGTTTTAATCCTTTTCTAGCTCTATTATTGCTTTTTTTTTTAATTCGATCAAATCAGATGATGTTCGAGTAGAGATGCTTGAATTTTTGGATTTCTTTCAGAGGTGCAATCATCGATCGCCAATTTCGACGCCAACACTGTAAGAATTCAACTGTTTTATTCTTATATTATTCCACTATTTCTTTATGTTGCTTTCTTTCCTCTAGTATACCAAAAATGCTCACACAATTAGCTACTCAGAATATATAAACGACGACAGCAGTTAATAGGTGAAGTGCAAATTTTAGAATAGCTCGCGCTTGATTGGTCTGATGATCTGAAATACCAGATTTGTGATTCCGATTAAGAACAGAGATACTTTTATTAATAGATTTCGATCATCAGATGTGTTTTCTGGACCCGAAAAATAGAAAGAATAGAAGGAAAGTTTGTGAAAATTCTCTGGCATGGATTCGATTTTGTTGAGGCAATGTGCGGTTAATATATTTGGATAAATTAGACGTCCCCATTGCAATCCACTGCCCCTTGACAAGCTATAAAGTTCTTATCATTATGGTGAAAATCCCATGATAAATTGCCAGATTATTATATAAGCATGAGCTTGTGCCTTGCTACCTTTTATAAGAAAATTATAGTGTTAATTGTTGAAAACTTCCATCGAGGTGGTGGGGGGAGGGGGGGGGGGGGGGGCTGCAATCAGAACAGTTTTCATTCGAGGACATTAAATGCAGTGAACTGGGGAATGCGAGTCGGGCGTTGGGACAATGGCAAGGCAGAAAGTATCCCACGTGCAAAGCGATTTCTAACAGTACTAGCATGTAGTTAAAACCGAGGCATCCACCTCCCGCCTCTTCTTTCTAACCGGCGTCTTTTGACTCGATGGGGAGAGTTTAGGCAGCCGAGGCTGATTCCCCATTTGCAACGCGGTCCGCCTCAGGGGGAGCAGAATAGATTTTTAGGACTTGATGGTAGTCGGAGGGTGCCACGTGAACGTCTTGATGCTCTTTTCCTTTCTCAGTCGCCAAAAAACTTTCGCAGCCTACTCGGCTGCTATAAGCAACTGATAACACCCACCTGATGGTCTGTTGTTGTGAAAAGTGGCAACCCTTGCCCTCGTGGTCGTTTCTGATTGATCGAAATGCTACAGTTATATCCAAATCAACGGCGGCAGTACTTGCTTGGTGGCTTTTTTTTTACTGGAACGTGGTCATCGCAGTTTCAGTTAGTATTGTCGACGACCGCAAAGTCACTGAGATGCTTGTGGGTGCTCGCCTCGGTTGTAAAATCCGGCGATTGTGAGGAGCCAAAATATTTTATTCAAGTTCTTGCCTCGCGCTTTCCTTTTTTATGATACAGCCTCCGAAAGTTGTAAATGTTACAATTTCCATAACGGTTCTGCGATACCTGCGAAGGTTTTTTGCTTTTTTTACTGGTCTCTTTTCACAAAGAGGACATGAAGAGTCACAGTAGTTGGAATTTTTGAAAGATTTCCTGAATTCTTTAAAATTGTCTTGCTTCGTCAGGCATACCATGCGCAGATGCTGATTGGTTATGTGAAATCTGTCTTTCTTTTTATCTTCCAAATATTCTTCTTACCTTCCAAATGTTCAACTCACTTTATTGGTCAATATTTTTGCTTGTTTTCCCCGTTTTTTGTTCAAAAGATATCTTTACTTGTCTTTTCCTCAAACTTTTCAACTCACTCCATAGAGAAGAAACTCAGTTGGTTTTTTTCTTATTTTTTCCCACCTTTTCATCGTTTTTCTCTCTTTCTGTTCGCATCCTCCTTTCCCTGTGCAGTAAGGACTTATACCATAGCAATATAAAACGGATGCTTTATGAACAAACGCTTTGAGTTTGGTGCTAGCCATATTATAGCTTCGTCCAGAGATTTATTTAACCATTACATTATTTCAGCAACAAATGAATCAAAGAAGTATGATCACAAGAAGGAGCAACGAGGAACCACTATCTCTACCTTGGAATAGGAGCAATCACGAAAGTTTCTTTTCCCATAGACAGCGCGACGACTCTTTCTTCGATCGGCCGGATTCGCCAGAATCACAAATAAGCTTCTTCACAGTAAAGAAAAAAGAACCGCCTTATGCAATTGCTTATGATGACAAAAGCCAAGGCAGCTTCTTTGAATCGACAGAATATGACGAATCATTCGCCCACAGTCCGATCGAGCAAGGAAGTTTCTTCAGTCAAGGGAAACATGAGGTTTCTTTTCGGATTTATTGAGTTGGGTGATGAGCATATTTTCACCCTTTTGCCATCTATGATTATTTAAGAGGTCACATGATTCGTGGGAGTAGCTAATGCTCATGTTGTTCAAAATCATGTAGGCAGAATTCTTTGCTACTTTATAAGTGAATCAATGATATAGCACACGTTAGCTTTCTAGGTTGCTGAATAACCCATCTGTCAGTTATCTTTTTCTCATCTATGTTGCCTTTGTTAGCGGTGATGGATGAAGGATGCAGAAATTCTTGATGCTCGATCAGCGTTATTTTATCTATGCGTCATTGAGGTTGAAAATTTTCTCGAATAGTGAGTGATGTGGATGTCATCGAAAAGTGGTGTGCCTCATGTTAATTGACTGTTGCATTCTATGATGGTGACTTCGATAAAGCTGTCTGTGCTGGGCGATGGGTGGTAGGAGTAAGCTGTCATTAACGCGCTCGCTTCTTCTTCCACTTTTGTGGCGCATAATTGAACTTGCCCTTGCTTCATTATCATCGTACCATATTTTAGCAAGCTTCCGCGAATGCTTCACTCTTTTCTATCATTTAGATAAAAGCTTTTGTTTTATTGTTCTTTAGATGAGTAATGTTTATTGTTGAGAGCATTTTTTAAAGGACGATGGTTTCGCTGAGGATTCTTCAGACGAGGGATATCAGAAAAATGAGGAAATGGAAAGTCCAATTTCCGCAGTGAATCGTCACGGCAGATCCTCAAACAAGAAATCACCAACCAACGCGGAAGCTGACGTTCACGAACATCGGCCGACAATCGACAAGTGCGTTTGGCAATTTCACGCGGTTCGGCACCAGATCTTTGAGCATATACGCCAGCTTGGGAATAGCAAGAGCCACGCGCCGAAGAACAGCGAGCGGGTTGTACCATCCACGCCGCAAAGAGGTAACTTTAATGCTACTCTTGGAATATGCAATGGGAAATGCGTTATGATGCAATTGAGGCAATATTTTATTAGTTAGTGTACGATTAACACAACCGCCCAAGATACAAAACGGTTTGTTTAAACACCGGAGGGAAAATTCTAAGAGAGTGCCTTTAATGTGAGCGCTAAACTACTATCGGAACATAGAAAGTGGTTTCCTTTTATGGACCCATAGAAAACTGTTATTTTAACATTGCCGTTGTTTCGCGTATCGTAGTAATGACATATCGCGTCACTGTGTCAAAATACTTCTATTTATGTTGCTTTCTTTTTCGATTCTTGCAGGGATAGTTATGCATAATTTAATGATCCTTCCATTTTTCTGAGGCTTTCGAATTGCGTCGGATAAGCGGTCGATTTCATTTTCATTTTCAATTAATTCTTATCTGCAACCATTTTGAACAAATTTTTTATTGCTATTAGGATGTTTATTAGTGCAAATTAGGTAGTTTGGCGAGAAGGTTGTTTCAACTTGTGCGGATGTTGACTATTAAATTGATTATCATCTTCTTTCATCTTGACCATCTGTCTTGCAAAGTGATATCATCTGAGTTTTATCATCGCTTATGTTTTTGGTAGTCAGCAAAGCATAGCATCGTTGATAGAAGCTGACCAATCAAAAGTCCTTTGGAATTTGGGTTTCTTTATATGTAGATATGGTAACAGAACCACGTATATCTAGATTTCTCAAGCTGGTAGTCTGTGTCGGTGATATATGGTAAAGAAATATTTCAATTGATTGTAGAAGCAGTGATGGTTGTCGAACTTAACTGATAGAAGCTGAAGTTTGTCGTAGGAAAAAGCTGGGGATGGACAGTAAAATATCGGTAGGGATGCTAGATGCTTCTATACCTCATCTTTTGCACCTTTGGAATTTGTTAAGACAGAAATGGCTAGTCGATAAATTGGCCAATTTTTTTTTTTTTTTGATTTTTGCCGAACATTGTAATGTCTTTCATTTGGGAACGCTCGCAAAACACCTCTGTGATGTTGTTGGATAATGAAAGTAATGTTTAAGTTATGACAAAACCTATTCACCGTGTTACTTGGATATAGCACTTTTGAACAGAAGCGATATGTTGGATCGTCCGAGAAAACAGAAGCCATTTGATAGAGGTCTTCTCAACCCTTAAAGCCAAAGTTTCACATGATAGTGTGCGATATCACGACCTCCATGTCCATATCGCTCGTGCCTGCGCATCGCACTTTCTCCATTGACCATTGCTATAGCATTTATGAGTCATCTACGGTTATAAGTGATGGTCAGTGTCCTCGTTCGTATCGAATTTTCGAGTGCGACATGTTTTGGAATGCATGTATGCACTAGATCGGATCTGCGATAGGCGATGATGTCGTCTGTGGACGTTGGATAGGATCGCTTATGGCGATGCATCGGGTTCCGGAGTGTCACCAAAGATGGAGGGGGATGCTGCTTCAAGGGGCAGTTGCGAGGGGCGAAAAGGCAGGAATGACGCCCCGACTGCCAAAAACTCCCGATTTCGAGCGAGTGCATATTTGAATAGCCTTGCCGGTGTGGGATTTTTTGACTGGTTGCTGATTATAAGTACTCCAAAAAGCGCTCAGCATTCCTCGTCCCTCCTCTAAATTTAGTACCGAATTTCCGCATGAGAGGCAAAATTATTCCGTCAGTGTGAAGAGTAATTTTGATGGGCGCCGCCTTCTTTTTGGGTAAACTTTCGTCAATTTCCTATATCTATGCTGTTCAAGGGCGCTGTACCTATTTTGGATTTTTCGAAGCAAACTTAGCATTTTCCGGTAATTTATGGTCCATCAGTCCAGAGCGACGTTTTTCCCCAATCATGCGGAAATATATCAGTTTAGAAGGTTTTTCTAAATCCTCATTATTGAAAATCATCCTATCCGTCCAAAACTTGAGACGGTTTTTTTCAAGTTTTGAAGAGCTTCCAAATAAACGAACGAAAATATCGAAGCCCTCATCGGTTCCTGCTCATTCTTGCTTGTGTGTGCATGGTTTAAACCAGTCCTATTTCCGGACTACATTACCAGTTTTTAGGCAGTATTACCTTACATAACCGCTTGTAATTGTTGCTGAAAGCAGTGAATCTTGCTGCGGTATGGTAGTTTATTGAGGAGTATCATTTCAGTAGGGCACTCATCTGGCAGGATGGTGATCCTGGAATGGGATGACTGTGCCTTTGTGCTGAGAAAAGTTTGAGGCTGTAGATCATAATTTACATTATATATATATATATATATATATATA
>JAAVTS010000652.1:61432-80906 GCA_022845575.1 Baylisascaris ailuri
TATATATATATATATATATATATATATACCAATATTATATATATTTAACGGCAAATAATTTAAAATATGATCTGAATTTATTTGCAGATGAATCGACGACGCCTGCTGGATCGACTTGCAGATCAGGAACAGCGGTAGAGGAAGCAGCAGCTATGAGGTTTGCAGTTCTACATGCATTCCCTTCTCAGTGAATTTCTTTTCATTCCACCGCTTTTTCAGTTTTATTGGCAAATTTTTCCAGGAATTTCCACAAGGTTATAAAACTTTTCCGGAGCCACTAGGTGGACTTTCTTGTGCTGAATTTTTCTGATTCGCTTCAATGAATAATTTTCTGTTTGAAAAAATATCTTCAGTCTCCTTTACCTCTTAGGACTTTGGAAATGCGCTGAGAAAATTTCCTCCCATTCCCGTATCTATACCCTTTTCATACCTATCTTCATGTCCTTTCATTCCTGCTGTTGCATTTTCTCGAAGTTTACAGCACAAATTCGAGGCGATCGGATGAGTACTGTGGTTACTCGTAATCGGCTTCTTTAAGCTTTTAGGCTGTAAAAAAGATGTGGCAAAACCACAGCCGTTTTTCCACGAATATTACAGGGTACAACTACCACTTTCGCCAGCACTAGTTCCTATGGTTTATGAAGCGCAGAAGTTCTGCATCGTGAATGAGGTTGCGGTGCTTTGCGCATTTGTGGAACTCGACCCGATTTTTTCAACGTGGGCGGATGAGAATGTTCGTTGTTCTTGAAATGCTTAAATTTTTTTGTAAAGGTATCCTGTCATAGCGCCAATCCAAACTATTTCAGAAATTTCCATGTTTTGAATGGGTCAATAGGTGGCAGTAAATGAAAGTAAGTAATAGAGGCTACTAACGCCAGCTAATTGCAGCATCGATGATGCTGCATATGGTTGGTTTTTTTAAGTGTTTGGTTTTCTCTGCTGGAATATTCTGTTACCTCGCAGTCAAGTACGTACCCTTTACCTTCGATGGTATGCAGCAGTTCATCATTGGTGTCCTCCTAATAACTGACTGATGGTGTTAGCAGTAGAAGTGAAGTTGAGGAGGGCGTGGCTGATATATGCTCTCGGGCTTAATTCGTTGATGAGGAACAAACCCTTGAAGTTATTTTGTTATTGAATGGCATATTTCCATATTTCAGCAAAAATGGAAGGCGAGTCTCGCTTTAATGCCAGTCACTTTTCATAGAGGCGACCCCATTGCGTATATTTCGGTTGGTGCTCACTCAGAAGTTTTTACCTTTTTCTTCCTCTTTAAATCTTTCGTCACGCAAGAAATGTTGAAAAATTATCTTTAGCTCGATCCGCAAACATCTGATACTTCGATCTTGAAGCCATTGAGAATGGCGATCGAGTAGAGCATGGTCTTATGAAGTTTTTGTCAGATACAATCTTTGAGCATTTTGTGAACCTTGTTTGATTGGATGAACGTTGCAGATTCGCTGTCCTCATTGCAAGCTAAAGTGATAAATGAGTCCCGCATAGAGCTTATTTCGCTGTAATCAGTCGTCGAGTTACTTAGTTGCCGGAAGTAGATTCTTCGAAATTGTATTGTTGTATTACGATGGAATCATCAAATTCTCAAATTTGCGTTGTAAAACGCAGCGATTCTTAGAGATTTGTTTAGCTGCAAAGAAATATGTAAAATTCAAGATTAAACTCAGAGTGCCATGTAATAAGTAGAATTGTGCACAGTGATAATATGAGAGCTGAGAAGGTTGCCTAGTTTTGCGAGCCTCATTGACCGATTGTGACCGTAAAGTTGGTGGAGTTGATCAGGAGTTGACTCCTATTAACTTGATGAAGAGTGCTTCGATATTAGGTTGGAGAGAGTATCGCATTTTTTTATTACACAAATTTTCTTTTATATAATTTTCATTGCTCTATCGAACATAAATGATGTGAGAATTTATTCAAACGTATGAATAAACTTTTCAATTATTATTTTAAGATTTTCAATGAATATATGTCGCATTGCGAAGCGTTTCGTAAAGAATGGTGTGTGGAGAATTCAATTGACGAAGCGAAAATAAAATCTGCCCTCAAAACGGCAAATATTGTAACAAAAACGACGAGAGGATTCGAGGTGATTGCTTATTTCTTTAATTGTTGCAACTCTTTGTTGAAAAATTTCTCAATTTCTTTATGTACCTTTCCATTCTTTTTTATTTAAGTGATTGTCATGATGTGTAGTGTTATATTTTTTAGATGATGGGTGCTAACATAAAACAAAAACGGCGTAGATTAGTTTGAGAATTAGGTAGGTGTAATGCATGATGATTTGGCATTTTAAATCTGTAATTTATATTTGATATCCACACATATACCCCCTTCATGTTTTTGCAATGTTTTCATAATTTTCTTTTGTAAATAAATCGTCTTTATTCGGATTATTGCAATGCTATATGAACAATTTTATTCTCACCATACTAATTATAATGCTTTCAAACCACCTTGAAATGGAGTCATCCTGCTCGCTCGGGCGTTGCTTGAGAACGGAAATGATTGTGATATTTAAGGCAGATTGGTCATGTACGAGCTACAAATTCGATTTGCTGCCGGTTATCGACTACGTTCCATCTATATTCCGTGATGCGTTCAAAGAGAACATCGCCGTCTATAGTGGTCTACAAGAGAAGGGTTATCTGGACCTCAAAACCCAGAAATATATACAGGTTTTCGTTTAACCAAATCCTTCAAACATTGCTTTTGATGGCTTGCTTTTATTTTAAATCGCTGGTAATATTTCGCACATGAAAAGACGGGAATTTTGTTTATATTGCTGTTGGGAGTTTGCGGGAGCGGAGCTTTTGAGCTTTTCAGTGTTACTGTATTGGTCCTCTACTAAAACTTGCTTATTTTTATTTCGTTAATACTTGACAGCTGATCGATTGCTGACGTGAGATAGGTAACGAAGCGATCAGCTAGCACCACATTTCTCATTTATTATGTCACAAAACAGTGAGTATGTA
Organism: Baylisascaris ailuri; assembly: GCA_022845575.1. Classification (NCBI taxonomy): domain Eukaryota; kingdom Metazoa; phylum Nematoda; class Chromadorea; order Rhabditida; family Ascarididae; genus Baylisascaris; species Baylisascaris ailuri. Next base: position 64,423 of record JAAVTS010000652.1, read on the forward strand.
TTGAAATATTTTACCGAACTACGGTTTTTTGTGTCAAACATCTGCGTATATTAGACGATATGCAAGCAGACTGTCGCAAGCAGTTCATTTTTTTCTTACAGTTTTTTGTGAAAATAATTGAGTATGAGAACTGAACAGAGGTGGAGATATCCGTTTAATTTTCAGAGTATAATAGCGGCAACAAAATTGCTATTCAAGGATTCTTAGTAATGTAGTATAATAATTGCAGCATTCATTTATAAAATTTGGTATGTTATGAGCGTTCTTGCATCAACAAATGCTTCTACTTTCTAGTTTATCGAAGAATGTTTGTGACTAAGTTAACACTTAAGCATCAAACGTTTTTAGGTTATATTATTTAACACTAATGCTTAAATGATGTCCTAATTTCCATCCTATTTCCACATAAATGTTTGGATAGAAGATGGTAAATAGGAATGTATTATGTTATTGAAATGTTTGCTGTGTTCCACTTTGGAGTTCTATCAATCACTTGTAAATTGGAATCCTTTCTTGTAGATTTGCTCCACTTCCGTGCTATCTCTTTTCGGCGAGCATCCGGAATATATTGTATACGCACGCCTTGTGGAGGACCACGCAGTGACCGTTATGGCAGTTGATGCGTCATGGGTGGCAGAGACCGCTGATCCTGATGCACTGGCCGCGGCAAAAAAGGTTATTTTTTGCTGCCAATATTATTATCACCATGGATAATTGTTTGAACAATTTAGCGAACTTTTTTCGAAATTTATAAATCTCAATACAAGTGGAAATGTGTATTATCTGAGAAATGCCAAGGTGTATGGATAGGTTATATCCGTGGAATGTTACAACGTATGTGATCTTATTACAAAACGATCTTTTAATACTTACACTTTTAATCGTTTCTAGTGTCTTACTAACGTCACACGTTTACCCGAAGCATCATTAAAAAGTTCATTCAGAGAGTAGAGCGAGCTGAAGGACTGGAGGTAACATAACACTCGCTTCCGGTCTTAATAAAGTTGGCATTGTCTAGGTGATGCCTTTGAGTAAAATGGTGTTATATTTGATTCGCATTGGTTATCACTAATGCTGTTCTCCGTGTAGATTAGGAAGCGTTAACTTGTGCAGTGGAGGATATACTCCATATGACTGATTAGATTTTCTTTGATATTAGCATCGAATAGATTCAGGATAAAGTGATCCAGAAATTAAAGGAAATTGTGAAGTGAGCTGCTCGTTCGGTTCAAGTTGATTTACCTGACGGCATTTTAGCGCCGATTTATTGTGTTTAATGTTCTGATGGGTCCGACGGCAAAGGCGATGTTGATAGAGCACATGGAGCGCCTGCGACTTGAGGTTACATATTTTTGTTTCCTTTCCTTTTTCATACTTCTCGAGCAAATTGTGAAATGGTTTATAACGAAGGAGGTATTTATACCTGTGTTAATGGGCGTGAATGCCTCCTATAGAACTCTTCGAAAATTTCCTTCCATATGAATCTGATTTTCGCACGGACTAAATATTGACCACAGCCGAGCTATAAGGTTGAAACAACTCATTCCTCGCTGACTGCAATGAACTGCTCTTAAGAAGTTAGATGAAAAAATATATATTAGTTTGCGCATTATCGATTCTCATTTGAAACCTCGATGAGTAATTTCTATGTAAAAGGCAGAAAGTGGTAGCAATGAGCCCATCAAAAAGCTTGATTCAGGTTTGCAGAATGAAATGGTTATCGAACCTTGAGTCATTAAATTCAAGTCATTAAAATTGAAGATTATCGCGTTTTGAAGGTCGATAGGGAATGTCGCATAAACGAAGATCTCAAAAACGACCCATATGGACGGCTTCAAATTTTCATCACAGCTGACAAACTTTGTGCGGTAATAAACGCTTTTGATATATTGATCGAATCGTTTTTGATTAGTTATTCTCTCGCGACGGAGTCTTCTGGATTACATATTTCTACCATGAGTTTTCCTTTCCTTTTTTTCGCTATGAGATATGTCGTTTGTTTTAGTCGCACGAAATTGTTGTTCCTTGTCGAAGTGCAATGATATGAGCTTTTTTATTCTCATACTAGAGTATATGCTGTATTTTTTTAAAATTTTTCATTTTGATTATAATTGATGGATAATAGGTTATTTTCAGCTGCAAAACTACGTACAACAACATATACAACCGAGAGTTGAACTGTTGAAACGTGAATGCTTAGAGACACCAGTGAGTGACGCCAACTATATGGTTCGTTTATGTTGTTATTCATATTGTTAACCGCAATGGTCGTGATTAGAAGCGGCACGGCTATGACAGAGAGAGAGGGAGGGGGGGGGAGGGTTAACGTGGAGTTGACACTGGTTTGAGATAAAGGAATCCTTACTCCTGGCACTGGGAGGAGGGAGAGGAGGTACGTGCGGGATTACACTATTTGTTAATTTAATTTCCATTGCACCGCAGTGCAATGGAAAATATTATCTTATGAATAGTTAATGACGAACAGCGGTCGGTTTTTATCTTGAGAATGAAAATGCATAAAAGAACCAAATGAACCAAACAATGAACCAAACAATCGGTTCATTGGCTGTTATAATCTTCATCGCAGTTACTTGTTTATCTTTTACTTTTACTGTTTCCAAAACTTTTCAATGGGAGTTATGGCATTATGTAACACTTAAAGGAAAGGGAATTTACACCAACTCGTCTACTAAAACATTCCTTCTTTGTTTACAGTTTTCAGGCAGTGTATTATATTTCATCCTTTTGGATCGTACTGTGAGAAATTTTTACTGAACTTGCTGTCCCTCCCACCTCCTTCCTCCCTCTTCCTCCGACAATTGTTGGATGCAATGACTTCAAATTTGATTTATCATTTTTCTTGAATAGAACGGTTTCACTCGGAAATTTGAGAGATTGGTTTAATTGCAAAAAGCGGGTATCGTTACGGCCTTTGGGCGTCCTTACTCTCTAGCTTTCGCTCTATTCGCGATAAGCAGTTGACCTTATCACTAGTTTCTGTGCTGTAAAGCTGCGGCATAGACTGCGTTTTAGCATTGTACCCAACGTTTTGACTTAATTGGGCATATAAATTTATCGACATAATATTTAACTTTATCATATCGACTACCTATCCTCGTAATTGATTATTTGGAGTTTAAACCAGTTTTTCAATTTTTGTCGGCGTAAAAATTGTTGGATTATATTCAGTCATTGAGTAATGAAGTGCATATTGCCGGAGTGGTAGAGATGTGATCTTTTGCTGTCTACCTGATGGAATATATTTGATGATAAGTAGAGGAAGCGAGGTTTTCATTGATATGAGATTGTGAGGATGTGTGCTTAAAGCGGATGCTGGAGTGGTTTGATATCTATGAAAAATGTTTTACGCGATCGTTTGTTGCAGATTCACATTGGTGCTGGTGGTGTGATAAATCAATTGGTGCTCCCTGGCGATTTCTCCTTTGCTGAGCCCCCCGAGAGCTGTCACTTGGATGGAACTGGTGGTCATCTTTCAAACAAACTGCTTGTACGATATTTCGGACTGGTCGGTTAATATTTCTCGTTTCAGTATTTATTGGAAGTACTTTTCGGCATAGGTCCGAGGTATCGTATAATGTGAAGCTGTCGGATAGGACTGGAATCCGTAAGCCTCGGCCATGGAAAAAAAGATTCCAGTCTGCTCAAAATTTTCAGTCTTCTGAAACAACTAGGATTTCTTATTGGCGAAATCGGCTTTCATTTTGGATTCTTCAGCAGCAGATTCATAGCCGTTTCGATAATTTCTTGCTTTAAGCTGGGGATAGTGTTTTAATGCTTCCGACTCATTGTTTAAATGTTTTTAAATGAGCATATTATTTGTTGTTCGGTGTTGGCTTCATATTGTGCCACCGCAGTGACAAATCGACAAATCGCAAGGTGTTTCATTGGTTAGAGATCGCTTAATTGTGTGTCACTGCTTATGGGCGAGAGCGCATCGAATTCGCGTGGACAGGCTTGTCGGAAAGGTTGAAAAGAATTGGACATCCAATTTGTCCGAAGATATTGCTTCTGTAAAATCTCACTTGTTGTACAGTTGATCTATCAATGCTCTTAATGAGTTGTATCTACAGGTCCCAATGGATGCCCGGAGATGTATTCAAAAGCGCTTCCGAATTGACGTTCGTTGGTATCGACGCAGAAGTTATCGTGAAGCATACCTCGGGGTTTGTTATACGTTCATTTGAATTTATTTTTTATTGGCAGTGAATACATGTGCAAAGTTTTCTGAAAACTATGCTTCATCTGTTGAAAACACTGACTGAACTTTTAGACACATTATTAGTGATGCTGATTAATTGATAAAGGATATGAGACGATTGTGATCAGCGCTTAACGCACCACGAAATGTGAGGAGTGACGTTTCATGGTTTTTCGCCTTAAAGAGGTGCAACTCATTCGTTATCGAGATTTGAGGCAAGTTGTTGTTACATGACTCTATGAATCAATATTTGTAATTACATTGCACGGATCGCATATATCGGATCATAGATTGGTATCTTAGCGAAAGCTTGATTGGGTCAGCTGATTCATTGTTGAGTGGATGGCCCATGCTCCATGTTAAGGTGTGAAAGGCATTATGTTATAACGCCTGCGGATTTCGACTTGTTTTTAGTGCGATATTTCCATCACTTGAACGGGAAGCCTTTTTTTACGGACAGCGTTTACTTGAATGATTTGGAAATTAGTTTTTGCTCATGTGAGGGTCGTATCGGTGGAACACTTGTTCCTTCACCGCAGTGATGATGGTTAACCGAATAGGTGAGAAAACAGATCACGGCTGTGATCTTATCCACCCTTATCTGTTTAGTCAACCTTCGCCTATGTGAAGGGAGAACAACTGTTTCATGGATGCGCCTTGAAGAAGGAGATGAGCACATTGCCTGTGCTGAGAAAATGATCAGAGATGTTTTTTTCAATCTCCAGAAGTAATTGCAGTTGCGACATGTGACGCCAGAACAGGTTGAGTTGGCTTCAAGGATAATCGCTAGCACGTGCAGGGACTTGCAGTTTTCCGTCCAGATGTTCGATCCTTCAGAAGTTCGTCGTTGTGGTTATTTTCTCCTTATCGTCTATTTACGTAAATAACATTTTCCAACTTGTGCGATCGTCTAACAACCACCTAATTTTCTCAGTCGTTCCATTTTCTGATATTTCTTTTCCCATTGAATTTTAGTTCCTAACGTCCTCTATTGGTCTGAATTCGCGACGGATGAGTATTATGATAGCGATTATTTTGCTTGTTATATCCGACCACGATAGTGAGGAGCGTTCGCCTTTGCATGTTGTGCAATTGTTTTCATATTTTGCACGTTTCTCACTCATTTTATTTAGTAGCCTCCCCACCCACTCTTTCCCCTCTCGAGTGAGGGGATGAGAAGGAATTTTGGCCTCGACTACCTTTGTCTCAATTTATACACTATTCTCATGGTTGAGAATTTCGGCTGCGCACAATGATCTGCGAGAACTTGAGTGAGTTGGAAAAGTAAAAGATAGGCAATTTTTCTCATTATTCTTTACACCTATAGCAAATATTCATTTTATATCTTGTGCTTGAGAGCCACTTTAAATGGAATTCGTCAAGGAGAGATGGGAGAAGGCGAAGGAGGATCAGAATCTTTCAGTTTTCTTTCCTGTACGTCTTGTAATTTCCATCAGGAGCTTATTTTTTTACGCTCAGAGAGAAGCACTTTAGTAATTTAGTTTTCGCCTCTGAGTTGCTTTGCATGCTTCTAAATTTGATTATTTGCAGGGTGAACGTCCATTTTCTCGAAACATCTCCAGACAAGTAAGAATTTGGATTCTATTCTACGTCACTTTAATAAGAATCGGCAGAAGTGGAAAGGGGAAGAAGATGATGCGATGGGGACGGTGTTTTGTATATGTTCGAAAATCTCTCTGATTGGCTTCTATCGTTATAGAAATTTTCGTCCGTTTTGAATCTTTTTTTTTCACTTCCAAAGGCTGTTATCCAAAAACCATCTGTCGTACCTCAATTTGAAACGAAGTTTCCAGGTAGGTCTTCCCATCACGGAAAAGCCAAAATTTGGGGATTTAGGACCACTAAAAGCCAAAGAAAACTGATAATCTCTGTTGCATCCATCTATTCTTGAAGTTCCTATTTGCCCAAAACTATCGCCTTAATGAAGTTTGTGGAAGCGTCCAGACGCTTGGTGGATCTGTGTCACACAAATTTGCATCTGATCGTTGGGTTTCTAACACACCTGGCTGCTGAAATGATGCTGCTGAAGGGATAAAGAAAACAATGTGGTTTTGAGGTTATTATCAAATAGCAACAGTGTTTTTGCGTTGTTACACTGCAGCCCTATCCAAAGAAGTTGACTTATGTATCTCCCTCGAACATGTTCGAATACACAAGTTTCCGCTTTTTTCAGCATTTCTGTAGAATACTTGGCCTGCTGTCATACACAGGCGGAAGGTATGAGTGCTGGTTCCACCACTTCATGGGATAGGTTTATCGGCAGTCAAGTATCGATGAAATTCCCTGAGGTTATTCTTCAAGAACAGCCCATCGTGAAGCGGAGGAGCCATTTTCCGAACTTCGTGGTTAAAGCTAACTGATTGAATCCATTTTTATCCAACAGTACCAAGCCGTACTGCTGCGTTGCTAAACGGCCCTGTTTATTCATCAGTGAACAACATTCATTGCATTTTGCATAGCTCATAATACGAAAGTTTTGGAAGTTTTGGCAAGTATTATTTATGCCGAAGTATCTAGAAGACTGATTCAGTGAGCGTTCGAGGACTCTCGCATTTAAGTACTTTTGGATCGCCTGGTGCAAGAATTTTTCTTTTTTCTTGATCATGTAAGTGAGGATGTAGTATGTGCAACAACTCGCGCTCACCAATTCCCAATAGTTTTTGCTTATTGCTGCATTGATGTATATGAAGAGTAAGAGAATTGAAAGGGGCGAGCGATGAAGATTGGGGAACAGATTCTTCTAGAAGTACTGTAAAATGGAATTGTAAAACACGATATACGTTGTATTAGATGTATTTTGGAGTGTTGAAGTGTTCTCTTCAAATTGTTCGTTTTGAAATGAAGGGGTCATTGAAAAAAGCATCAGTGGTTGATTGGATTTTGCGAATATTTTGTATAGCATTCACACGAATTCGGGTTAATTGATTTATATTTAAGATTGTATTTTACGAATTGGATGAGCATATGACATCGCATGATTTGCGTACAGCGACTATTCCATTGTTGGAAAAAGTTAATATACATGTTCGCAACGAAGATGTTTTTGTTTTATACAGCAGGGGCTATCCATGCGAAGACGAGAGGTTAGACTGCTCTTCATATTCGTCGCATTAACGCGAATTTCCTTGAAGGCGATTTTTCTTTTAGCTTACTTCAATTTTTTGGGGATCGGGACGATGCAACTAACAGGTTCGGTGGACTTAGGTTATTTTGGGGTAGAAGATTGTGGATATATTGCATTTTATGCAAATCAAAACCACTTCATGTGCAATTGCAAATTTTTCTTCGTGAAAACGTTGGAGCAACATTTTCATGCCTCTAATATTACCAACCTAGAAGCCACTAAAGCTAGAGCTGGTGGAGATGAGTGAATATAAATTATGATTGTACCACAGGATGATTTCATACACAATGATTTATGTTAATGGTTGTAGTTAAGGGTGGGTAATTTTGGTTTAAACCGCTTGGTTTCACACATCACACTGTTCAGCTGATGATAAAAATGGGTCTTTAGTCTAAGGTTTATACTAGTGATCATGTTAACCAGAGAATAAAAGCATTATTACGCATATTTATTATTATCGGTAACTTAAGAAACCGGTTGGTCGGATGATGAGGAGGTTGGCAGGGGAAAGAAGAGTAAGAACTGTATAAGGCAAGTGTTCTTTTTACCTTATAAAGTTCTATCTTTTTATGCATCTCGGGTTAGGCTTTAATGCCGCCAAGCGTCTCATTACTGCTGCGTTCTTCATTGGTTGAATGCAGAGCGTAATGCGCAGTATTTCGCACCAGGCCATGCCCATTTTTCCGCCACACTTTTTCGATTCAAATCCCGTGTTGCTGTGTTTTTAAAAATGCTGATAACGTTGCTGTTTTTGTCTGTTACATATCCACTCCAACTTGCCTGAATTACCATATTTGTATCCGACTTTACGTCTGTCGATTTGACTGGAGGAATGAGGATCAAGGTAGCGATGTTCGATAGATAAACTAATCGTACAACGATGCTATGATTTTCTTGGTGTATGAATCAGTGATCGGTTTGACGTAACCAGTTTTCAGAAAGCGTCGACAATATGAGCGGAGAATCTCTTCTTACTTGGAAAATATTGGAAGAAATGCGAAAATCATAGAGGATAGGCGGTCTGATGCAGAGATGTTCAGTGGAGAATCCAATTGTGTGTTTCGTTTTTCTGTGTTGTTTAGAAGTTCATGCTATCAGTGAACGCCACCTAAATGGACGATAGGCGTATTTCAACATGTTTATATTGATAAGTGATAGGCTGGTAATAGTTGATGAGGCTTCAGATTGTCCGGTAAATTTCAACATATCGTTTTATATTGTCTTCGTCTAATTTCTTTGAGTGCTTCATTCTGATGCTGTCTATATTTTAGTACTTCCACTTTATACAATAGAATCCCTTTTGGTGGTTTTAACTTACATAGTAGTTGACGGATGAGGGAAGACAGTCTTGTGGACGTCACAGTCCAGTTGATCTCCGTGATACATCACAACTTTATGGAATTCTTTTCTTGACCAAGCGAGTTTTTTATAATTCTCTATGCTTATTATTTGTAGACGAGCATCAGCTACCGTTCAATGTGCACGTCAATAGCGTGTCCGCCGAATCGGATCTGGAAATGAGCGCATCTGTCCACTTCCATAATTTTGGCATTGGTGTCCGCTTTTTTGATGCCGTTATTGAGCACTTACGTACGCATGCGCCATTATCAATGGGAGAAATCTACGTGAATTCCGTATGTCATTTTTTACGGTTCATTTTATACGAAAATTCCAACGATATAGTAAAACCTAGTAATGGGAAACAGCTCTAGTTAAGCAGTCGCTATATGAAATTGTTTGCACGAGATGCGTTTCATTTAGTGATGAAATTCCCTATGATATGTGTTTCGTCATTAAGACATAACTCGGCCTTCATACGCAGCTGCTTGGAACGTTTTATGGAGTATTTCAGCCAATCATCATTAGAAAAGTTCACGAGGTTATTCATTTAGTGTTTTTTAGAATAGTTTTTTATTTCTTCGGGTTTATAGGAAATTATTTTAGTGTGTAAAAAGAGAATGCCGATGTAGAGGAAGGCGTCGACCTTGTGAAATTTTTCGAGCGTGTGAATGGTGAAGGCAAAATACTGGTCACGATTGTAGCTTGAAATCAAAATTGTTGCTTATGAATGCAGAAATGGATATTCTTTTTTTCATTTACTAATTTTTTTAATTGAGAGTAAAAAATGAACTGAAAAAGCATGTCTTTTGATGTAATAAACTACTCTGTCTTACGTAAAATCGAGACGAGGCGCCCCTACATTCCTTTCGCTTGCACAGGCGACGTTTGAGAAATGCCTTCCCACCACATGTTCCCCAAAAATTGGGAATCCCGTTTCTAATGTTCCTGTCAAAGCCTATCGAAATCAAACTATTCTTCGACGAGGTTCTCCAGCGAAGTAGCTGTCTGACAAGGAGGGATATGCTGGGTGCTGTGCATCCTGAAAATCCAATCTTCGCGATCATTGCTGACAGAATTTCAAGAATGAATCTCAGATTTCTAGCATTCACGGATTTTAAAAAGCGCCTTGTCGAGGGGACTAGAAGTCGAAACACCTTTCAGTAGAGGCGTTTTATAGAGGAAAGAGCTAGCTTTCGAAGTTTCTTGGTATGCTACATTGAAAAAATAACAGAATTATTTAGAGTGCAAAATGTTCCGATTCTTTTTTCCTGGAAGGTCTCGGCCATGAAGTGTTCCTTGCAAAATGGAGTGGCAATCTGCATAAAGAACGCCTCTAAGCAAAAAATATTTATTTATTTATTTATTATTTTCAATGAACAGAGCATTCATTACGAAGACATGTCCCTTAATCATTGCTTAATCATTATCGGTTTGAGGCGAGGATGACGGGCATTTACATGGTTGACGTTGAGACGTCGAGAAGACTTGCGTTCAGCTTGCGTGGCGATCTGAGGCGATTGGAGAAGAGGCTTGCCAATACACACGAAGTGAGACTGGAATTAGACTATGAAAAATACGAATCGTGCGATTCGTGTGCTGTCACTGTTGCTGGCGAATGTTATGAGTAAGCCTTGTTTCTTTTTCATTCCAATTTCGGCTTAGCGTTTCTTCAAATTTTCTTTGCGAAAACGCATTGTGGCGGTGCTGTGTTTATATTTACCTCGACCCTTTATTCGATATTTTTGATTTGAAAACCTTTGAAGGCTATGAAATTTGACCATAACTCATACATATCCATCATCTTTGAAAGAAGTTCTAAACGTCCAAAGATGAGAAAAGGGCATGCATTTTGTACTATTGAGATAGCTGAGAGTGGATTGATTACATGTATAAAATTTGTGCGATCAGTTGGGTTATTAAAATATAACGGCAATATTCCGTATGTTTATTATATGCTGGCAGCCTGTTGAAGTGATTTTTCAGTGGCATACTTTGGCACTCTTCTACTTTGGTTTTTCTCTTAGTAAATTGTATCAGTTCGCGTAAAGCGCTTTTTTTCAATCATTGAAACGCAGTTGTCATATTTTGCTGAAGAAGCTTACGCATGTCCAGTTTATGTCACTGTAACCTAGCATTGTTTTGTGGAACGTTTTTTATCGCAACTATATCGAATTCTGTCCTGATTTTCTAAGACAGCAAAAATTTGCTTATTTTCGAAGGTAGCATTCATCGTATTGTCAGATAAACGATTCATTAGGGTTTTAGCATTCTTTTGGATGTCTGAATAGTCGACTGACCTGGGTTACAGAGTGCGAATTGTTTTTCATCTTCATTAAACGACTGTTTTTGTTCTTTTTTTATTTTTCGCTCTTGATATTTAATTGGTTTCTTTACTGAGATGTTGGATCGTAGTTGTCATCAAATGCTTTCGATGTTGATCTGAAAAGAGCAGTTGGATTGGTGTTTGCTTTGATTTGCAGTCGAGTTCTTGATGCGAAAGCTGTCGTTGAGGCGTTGTTGGATGGCATAACGCTGGATTGCAGAAGAGTAGCAGATCGGATTGAGGATGGCATGGAATTCCCCGACTTACCATACCATAAACTTTTCACCAGGTTCTTTTATTACTTCTTGTTGGCAAGATATTTTTTGTTTGATTTTAAAGCTAGGTAAATGAAAGTCAATGGATGCGCAATGTTTTTCCCCTCGTGATTTTACATAAGTTCCGCGGGAACTTTTTGCGGTTCAGCCTATCTGCACAGACTTTCCTCGAATTGCGAGTAGACATTGCTAATTGAAGATGTTGCATAAGAGGGATTCATGAAGTTATTGAGCGCAGAGCCCGTTTTGCATACAGAGCTGTTACCTTTGAAAGGTGCCAAAATTCATCCTATTCGTGTACATATAGTGTGGATTTTGTAGGATGAAAATTTTTACTTGCAAAAAGCTGCGTAGGTAGTTAATAACGATGTTTAAGCACGTAGGTAGTTAATAAGCACTCTCCGTCTATGCGGGTATGGCATATCCACTATTAACAGGTTGCTTTTCTTTATAACTTAAAAGGGAAGAGTTTTTGGTTATTTGTTGGGCATGGCAATCGTCACTTCCTCAAATCACATCTTTAGTCGTTTGCCTTTCGTTATCCTTTTGAGTGACTCTTCAGTTTGTGCCTCATCAGATCTTATCTTCACTGTGAACTCATTCAATTTAATTTCCCATCTTTAAAACCTTTTAACCTCTCTACGTTCTGTGGCATCCTTATGTTCTGTATTGGTGACACTTTAATAATGCTAATTTTCAGCGATGGACGGTCATGGTTGGTGAATTTGGAAGCAAACATGGGACGTGAGAACTTGATTTTGACAGTATTTCCAATGAAAGTACAGTTGAAAATACAGGGCCCAACTGTAGTAATCCGTGAAGCTATGCGTCGCATTGAAGATTACCTTCGTGCCTGGTTAGGATATTAATAATTTTCTTCTTTTACTTATGCATTACAGTGAACGCATCTATGCGACTTGTTGCTATTGGATTTGATCCGAAAGGCTATATGACCCTCCTTCTTGAAATATTTCTCTTTTTTACATAAGACTTCTCTAACACCTTCCTGATACCTCACTATAATTGCACTTATTTCTTTCTCCTCTAGAGGAAAAAATAACCGAGTTTTAGAGTTGTATCTATCTTAAAACAACATCGTTTCGATGCCATTCTCGCGTAGTATATTTTGCATCCTTTTTTCTTGAATTCCTCCATCACATAAGATTCGAAGTTATAGAATTATATGCTGAATATTCTAGTAGAATTGTAGAATATTGCTCAATTTGAAATGCTTGAATTGAATTATTGTTGAGTTGCATCATTGTGTTGTTGCATGCATTTCGAGCTTATCGTGCTTGTGGTTCTAATATTCGATATCTATGATTCGATCATGTCGTATTAGGTTTAGATCGGATTAGAGTCCCATAGATCAGTAGGCCATATATTTTGTGTGTATTTACTTAAATCATTGTGTGTATTTACTTAAACTACTTAAATCAGCATTCTTTTGAATGTAAGTACTTGTCTGCTAATGGAATACGATATATTTTGTTTACAGGATGGATTCTTCTGTGAATTCTACTATATTGCTTCGTCCGCCGATGTATAAATCGGGAGTATTCAATGCGCTACTAAATGAGAACAGCCAGCAGCTAAATTCGGCACTGAGCAAAGTACAGGGTGCATTTTCGATTGATGTGAATCCCTGTCTACGGGAACTTTATTTCAGTGGCAGAGCAGCGCAAAGAGAGCAACTTATTGTAAATTTTTTTGTCGTTTTCATTTCGCAAGTACTAATAGAAATATATATATATATTTTATTTTTCATGAAAATAACGCTTTTTGGAATCAGTGCTGTCCACATATTGGGCTACGTTAGATTATTCGATGATGTTATGAGGGGACCGAGTCATGTCTCGCCCTTAACTTAGCAGCAAATGTTGATCTCTTTTATTATAAGTCATCACAGGGGTCAATGTGCGTTAGTTGTTTGCCATGCAACACTTGAAAATGACTCGGAGTGGCAAGTATAGACGAAGCTTGTTGTTATCCTACTCCCATCATGGTTTTCTTTTTATTCGCTGCATTGAATACGACCTATCATTACGACTGTTCCACATTTTTTTCCTTCTCGCCTTTCTTTCTCTTTTATGTAAGGCTCAACAGGCGCGATCCTGTCATATTAGCGGATGACAGGGCATTTGCAAGTGTAGAAAGTCTCACCTCGAATGCTTGGATATCGAACGCTGATATATTGTGCAACCTTAATGTTGATCCGCTTTAGGCATCAACTCTTTTCCATACCGTCATAAGATTACTAGCTGTTATCACAGATCGTTTTATGGTTTACTTGTGGGCCTGCAGATCTCTGCGCAATTTTTGAACTCGAGCAACGCGAAACAATGAAGTAAGAGTGCTGGAAGCAGTATTTCCAGCCGAATGTTGTTTCAATAGTTTATGATAATGAGCATAATTAAGGAATTCTTGGACGATCTTTCCAATCGCTTGCTACAACCGGAAGGTGATTCCGATGGCGACTGTCCACCCGAATGTGTAATCTGTCTAAACCAAGCTAGTCCAGAAGCATACTGCCTCGAAGCGTGTGGCCATTATGCGTGCTTAGTATGTCTCAATCAGCAGGTAAGCCACCTAACTGTTGTTGATTTAATATATTTTCACCTGCAGTTAATATCCCCATGGATATGTGAGATGAAAGAAGATAGCATTTTTGATTTTAGTTACTCAAGTGTGAAGCATCTGGAAAGGAGTGTTTTGAGTAAATGTATTTGCTGTGCTGAAAAGTATCTTCTGAAACGAGGCTCTCGAAGAAGTGCATTTTGCATCTCAAGGTATTAGGATGCATAGTTTTCAGTACTGTCCTGTAATTTTCCCACATTCTATTGGCAATTTTTGTTTTGCAGATAATGTGTGCGTTTGCTAATTGTAACCTTCCTATCGAATGCGTCTCATGTGGTCAGCCATTCGTCTGGAAAGATTTCGAAGTGAGTGTTTCTTTTTTCATTATTTAGAAATTTTTTGAAAAACCTTACTCCCTTATCGAGTCAACTCGTCGTTCAATCTGTGTATTTTATTGATAAATGTTCATTGATTATCGGCGAGAGTATTTATATTTTAAGTTAAAATAGGCTTTCGTTCTTCTATAGTATATAGACTGAAGCAATTCTTCGAATAAATGCATCACCTTTATTCTTAATTTCTTGATATCGACATATATGCGAATTATGCTGATATGTTGTTTATTATTCTGCTATAGGGAACGTTACAAATTCTTGAAATGATTGCCGAAATTAAGAGAGCGTTTCTGCGTTGCGTTGTATCAGCTCTGTTGGGATTATACAGCATTAATTGTGTGTTTTTAGACCTGCTTAATTAATTCGTCAATGTATCTATACTTGGGCATAACATCTTAGATCATCTTGTGTGCTTGTCAGATCGAGTCACATCATCTCAAACGTCCCTCTTAATCCCCTGCAACTTCCTCAATTCAGACCTTCCATGTTTTTGGTCTCAACTCTTACTGGAAGGCCTTAGGTCGAATTTTCGAAAGTTTCGTTTCGGAAGGTGCAGTCTTCTTGTTTACGTCAAATAAATTTCTCTTCAAGTAAAATTTTCGTAGTACTGATTGCTTTTAGTTAATTTCGTGAATTTCATAAAGAATGTTCCTTCTTGCGGAATCTGCAAGAAATAGAATGAAGCTGTTCTTTCAGAAAAGAAGTGTACGACTAAAATTTATTCATTTCATGCTGATCACTTTTGTTCTTATAATGCTACTTCATAAAACGTGTTCCATCACATATCTTCTTCGGTCTGCTATCATCTATAACTAATCGTTTATCGTCGATCATATTGCACCAGCGACTGTATATTCAAATGTGCGTAATGCTTGAGGGACTATATATTCAAATGTGCGTAATTGCTTGAGATGACATTTTGACAAATGAGGCTTATGCACATCACCGTGGAAGTGAATTTTTATCGCTCGAAGCTATATGCGAATTGATTGACTCTCTAAGAAGAACAGTAAGAATCAACAACTGGATCACAGAAGCAGTGAATCAATACAACCGAAGCGATATGAGGAAACAGTTGTTTGTAATGAATGCCTTTTTGATTAGAGTGATGAAAAATAAGCTGTATCTAAGTACATGTATATTTTAGCATGTATTTTCAGCCACAACTAACGTTTACAATCTATGTTGTCCCATACCTCCTTATCATTTATCATCCATGTGATTGTTTAATGCTGCAAATTTTGCTTTTATGTGGCAAGTATTTGGTCTTACAATCCATCATTACCTTATCTCTGAACGTTTATGTCCATTCATGTCCAGTCTAGGCTTGTCCATATTGGTCGATTTGTTAATTGATAACAGTCAATTGTATATGCATATTGCCTTACTGTTTATTGCTTGTCGTTTATATTTTGTACACTTTCATACTTTCAGGCTCTTTTAATGGGTAATTGCGATAACTATGCAAAAGATATCAAACGCGTTGAGCCTTTGATCAGCACTGCATTGACCGTCTTTATGAACAGCAATTTAAACAAATATCGTCACTGTACTACTCCCGATTGTCGAGGCATTTATGAGGTTAGTGTTTAGATCGTTTTATTAAGATGTTTGCTCATTCTTTTTTGCTGAAAATGTTCATTTCTTTCATGTAACTTTTGTCTTTGCTGACCACATACCGCATCGTTGCCCAGCTGTCAGTAAATGTTGAGATTTGCAGTGTATTTATAAATTTCAGTCATAAAGAGTGGTTGCTTTTAAAGCGATATCAGCCACGAATGCCTGCCTATTCATTTGAATAGTTTTTGGAGCCAGCTGTATGGTGTCCTATCACCTTCACTATTTTTCTAAAATGTAGTGATGGGATAACAGTTATTGGGCACTTCTACTTTTTTTATTTTTATTTTTATTTATTCATTTATTTGTTTTTTTTTTTTTNTGGAGCACAAGTTTAGACCTTGATGCTTTGTGATTGAAAGTAGTTGATAAATTGTTTTGCTTAGATAACAAACGAACCGCACTTGCAAGGGTGTGCACTATGTGGACGTGAGGTGTGTACTCGATGTGGAAATGAGGGCCATGGTGAGATGAGTTGTGAAGAATATAGTGAATTGCGGGACAACGTTGATGTATCTATTCGACATTGGATTAGGTTAGAACTTCAGTCGATTATACAATCTCTATTAGGCGATCCTTGTTTGTTTTTTTT
>JAAVTS010000653.1:3946-15905 GCA_022845575.1 Baylisascaris ailuri
CGTACACATCTTCATCAACGGTTACAACCTCAATTTTTGCAAGAACAAAAAATGGAGTGAGTTGTTAGAGACGCCACGATGCATAAATCCGCTCACCTCAACAAAAACTTTGATAGATTCGACCGTTCGATGATTCCAGTATTTCGAATTCATCGTAATTGTCGTGCACATCGCTCAGATCCGTGCAATCTATAAACAAAACCTCACGTGTGAATCAAATATTATTAAATAAATGTCATCTAATCAAGAAAAAATAATTGACAAATGATCTTTGCTTTATTCACTTATAAAGAAAACTCCACTTTTAGAATCCGTGCCCAGCACTATCATGTTTCCTCATGCATTAAATCCACTTGCTTTACACATTACTTTAAACGAATATGGCAATCAGCAATTATGCACTCTCCTTTGTTCCGCAACGTTTCCCTAGTACCTCCTTAATATGATCTTTCCCACCAATTGTCAGGTGGCTACATTCCATCGTCTGTGGCAGTTCTTGAGGAGTCTTCGTAAGGTTGCCATGACATAAAGCGTTACTTCTGCTCTCACCGAACAAAACAGAACTCCCGGATCGTCAAGAGACACCCAAAACGAAATTGTCCTCCTTGAATCGTGCAAACCACCTTACGCTTCAAGGATGACAACGAGAAGAGTAAAATGCTTCTTTTTCGGCGATACGCTTTTTCATAGATAAAGCAGATCACTCTAAAACTTTTTCTGCCTTCAAATTTTGATCGGATACCGAAAACATTTGGCTTTATCATCTTTCTTCGGATGATGGAAATTGTGCGTTGAGTCAGAAGTAGGCAAGTCTCACCCTATTACTTCCCAATGCTTATGGCCAGTGCTTATGGATGTGAACCAAAATCCGTCAATAATACAACGGGATAAGATGAGAACGCAAAAAAGAAACAACCCATTAAACAACAAAAATCAAGCTACAAAAACCATCGTCTAATACGCATGCGAATGACAAGATGATTTCGCAATTGGGCCGGCAATGAATTAAGTCGTTTCGTAATGACGAAGAACACGTATGAGGCTCTGAGGGAACGAAACACTGCGGGAGTTGACTAGAGTAACTTCCGAATCATATATATTTCCCGACAGAATTATACATATCACTCATGAAAGGACCCCATCCATTAAAACACAAAATGTATGCAAAAAACCCTTCATGATAGAATACTAGCAATTCTATCTTCAACGTATTTATATTCCACACAGCCTACATATTCTTGGCCAACTTATATACAACTTCTATGACCAATGTCATTAGATAAAACAATGCTTCATTCTTATTTATTACTCTCTCGGCGATATATTTTCGGCTAACTGTTTACTTAAAAAAAGCAGCGGGAGGTTAAAAACGGATATCAAAAACCCAGCAGATTACATTTTAAAACAGACCACATTCAATAGACCGAAAATGCTTAATTAGCATAATATGTAAATAATCGCTACTAACATATGAAAATTCAAAAATTTAGTATTTTCAATAACTATTATTTTGTAAATATTCAAGTTTTGAAACGCATCTAAACTGAGTTTTTTCCGTCATTGCAAAATTCCTAAAAACAGAAGGAAAACTGTTGCTAAGGGATTTTCTTCCTACTGGATTTTTTACCAGCTCAAAATATTTAATAAAACAGAGCGGAAGATAAGCAAGGCAGAGCAATCAGGTGCTATATTACTTTACCTGAAACCCTCTATGAACCTCAAAGTCAACTGAGACTGATTTGCAAACTTCCAGATCAAAGCTTCCATATCATATGCTACCCAGAGATTGTGATCGGAAAACTCAGAGTGTGAACAGAAAAAAAAACGTGATCCCACCTCTCACACGATCAAAAATGTTTACAAAATGGTGAAAGTTTTTCTCCTCTTTTTTTTCCTGAAAGCTTTTTTCACCTCATCTTCCGAAGGCCCTTTCAGTTGTTTTTCGAAATACTCAACTCATTCCAAAGCATTTTCAGCGATTTTCTATAAATGACTGAGTGAAAATGATAAAAAGTTGAAAATTTTCAACCGGCTTTGCAATTCCCTCGACAGCCCTCACTAAATTTTCTCATAAAAACAAAATAAGACTTCAAATAAGTCACTGTTCGATGTTGGCTATTTCTACACGACCAGAATAAAATACCAACTTCAAGAAGCCAAGCATGAACTCAAAAAAGGGAGACTGGAAAATTCGACCCGATTTTCCAGACTATATCCATACAATTCAAACAAGCAAAACGTAGTGATAAAATGCTGAATAAATTTTCACGCACGTGAAAGATTCAAATGAAAAATTTCAATAAATGAAAAACTTCATTTAGAGTTTTAGCCGTAATTTAGACGAAGTCATAGCAGAGGAAATCAATACTCTCCAACTATAAAAAGTTCTGTATTTCTATTCATCCGACTGGAATAAAGTGTTAAATACTATCTATTGGAATCCAAAAGCGAAGCCAAGTAATACATTTTGTGCTAACGACAATTCATCACAATTTACATATGAGTTGACTTCCCTCCCCCTCTCTCTCCACTCCCCCCCCCCAGGTTTGAGCCCTTAGTTGGGGCTGCCAATTTGAAACGTTTAGATGCAAGTATTAATCACAATCATCAGTTGTACAATATATATGGTTGCAAATGGCGAGAAATATATATGGTTGCAAATGGCGAGAACACCTATTGCGCTGAACTGGATGAGGAAGGGAGAGGTGATTGATGAGAAGGGAGGGGGAGATGAAGAGAAAGGGGGGGGGGGGGGGGCTGAGGAAAAGGAGGGGGGAGGTAGATGAAGGGAAACGGGAGGGATGGTTGAAGGAAAGGTAGGGGTGGATGGAAAGAAAAGGGAGGGGTGGTTGAAGGAAGGGAGGGATGGATGGATGAAGAGAAACGGGGGATGGATGGAGAAATAGGAGATAGGGAGTGGACAGAAAGGAAGGGAAGGGGTGTTTGAAGCAAATCCCTCTGCTAAAGAAAATCTTGCTTGAATAACAGCAAAATATAGCATTTGGAAAACAAACGCTCTCATACAATATAGACTATATATAATAACGCTTAATCTTACAAAAAAACGAAGTCAAATGTCCTTGCAGCTTCCGCTCACTCATCTATAGTCCATGTTTTCCTGATCATGCATAAATTAATGGAACTATTCGCTTACCTGTGAAAATTCCTCCTCCTTTGCATATTCGGATGCACTCCATGAAGGGCTGCACTTGGTGACCACCTCGTTCATAATCGATCTTTCCGCACCGATTTTGCCTTATTCTCATCCTGAAAGTGTAATGCCACCCATGAATATGCTACGATTTGAATGCTCCAAACAAAAATCTCTCCCCTCTGTTTTTATGGGAACGAAAATCCTCCTATAACGATTTAATACAAAATCTTTTCCCAATTCTTCAAACCGCCCCTCAAATTGCCCAACAAATTGTTCAATTCCATATAAAAGTTTTTCCCACTTTTCCAATTGCCCATCAAATTCATTCAAACTAAACCGCTCCAACAACAATTTAATACATTAATCTATGAATAAATCTCATCGTCACTGTAAAATTTTTATCTCGCAAGCAAAATGAAAAACATTCAAAAAACATAAAAACGAAATAAAATGAAAGCAGTAAAGCATGCCATCACAACAATCAAAAAGTTAGCGAAAATTAAACATAAGCACATAGATTTACCCAAGATCGAAATGACTTAAGTGATCCTATAGATGCAACGACACTATATGCATTAGAACGATATCAACTGGAATTTTATTCCATGCTCTAATGACCTAAAAAACGAAACCAATTATAAACTGAATCCACAGCTGAAACCCCAGAAACAATCAAAAAGCTGTGATGAGTTCATGACAAATCACATCGACTAGAATATGGGAATAAAAAATAAAATATAATGTCCAAGTATTCGCCAACTTTTTAACACAACGGGAGGTCTAAATTAATGTGACAATATTCAAGTAATTTAAGAACAAAAATCTGCATATAAATTTCATAGTTCGGATTGTATAGACGTGGAAAAATTTCTCAAAAAAACTTCCCCGAAACTTCCCCGTGAAACTTATTTGCATACTTTTCAATATGTTCATTTTCGATTTCAAAAATTGCGACCAAATTGGACAATCATATTCAAAGAAAATGGCGGAAATAAGCAATGAATGTTCAATATAACTCTAATGAATTGCCCACTGAATGCAACTGGCCATCCTAAACACTTCAAACATCACCGACTCATAATGAGTTTTCCAGTGCAAATATCCGTCAACGAACATTCCCAAAATCCTGCAAGGAGTTTACGGATGGGATTAAAACCTGGGAGATCTATAAAAGAAATCCATGCTTCAAACCAATATGCAATAAACAACATTTTTCGCTATTTAAGATCCTATTACCAAAGGTTCGACTACTTCGTGATACAGCCTCACTCACACTGAAGCTCGCTAAGGCCTGCAAGTGACCTTCGATCAACAAAAGGCCTACAGTATTGCTCAAACCATCTATGACGTCATTCGCGTGCATAGAAATACGGTGGCGCCCAATACGCTAGCTTGCAGAATTCCACATCCAATACCACAAAACAGGGAATGGATTTGCCAACTTAAGTCAGGAAATTTCGACCACCCAGTAAAACGATTTAATTTAGAGCAATCCAATTTGGAAACTTCTTCACTATATCGTAAGAGGACAACATAAATTAGAGTCTTTCATAACTAAGTATCAAATATCAAATACTTCAGCATAATCGATACACACAACATCCATTTGAATCCAATCATTCAACTCCAAGACCCAGTCACTTCAACAGCTCAACATCTGGGAAACCATTGATCTTCCAATTCAGAAATCAAACTGCTTCAGACTCAATAAACCGTTTTGAATGAAATGATTATAAATCGAATTCCGAATGATCACCTTTACGAGTTTGCACATCAACGATGTTCAGCAAGTAGATCAATATTTGAATATTTCATTTAAAGGCGACTTAATGAGCAAACAGAGATTGCAGTCTTCCACAGGGAATAAATCGAAAAAGTTTCAAGAGTTATAAGCACCCTCATAGAATCGATTCGACAAAAAAGGGAACCCCGCCAGCTGTCACCAAGAGATCTAACGGCGCTGGCAATAACGGTAACATTAATAGCAAAAGCCTCAAGAATCAATCTTTACATATTTACCACAGACCTTCAGATAATCATTTCAGACTTCCCGGCTCCTGGCTAAACCCCTTGCAACAACAGCCGAGATTTCCCTTCCCAGTCAAAATAGATATAAAAGCATAGAATAATTCTGCGGATGAGACGTTCCGTGAGGGACAAACCACGAGATAACTTGATCTACAATCGATAACCAATACTGATTCAATGCCCAAGTTCTATATCCTATTCACACAAGCAATCATCATGTCAGCAGACTAGCAATTTCTGCTTGCATAAATCATAAAACTGTATCACAAGCTTCATTGATGGTAATGACCGAGTGAAATGGATAGAACTTTGCTCGTTGGTGGAAAATGAGGTCTCAACAAAAAAAATCACGCAAATCTAAAATTAAGAGACCTATCCTGAACTGAAATCATCCCACTGATCAGCCGTAAATAGGAAGATATATTTACCCGAGTCCATCAAAACATCGAAATCATCAACAAATGGTGTTTAGAGCACACTAGCAATCTAGACGAATAAAAATCCTAGTAGGTTCAGCAATCTTACAGCTGGCAGCACAATAGACACCCATTAAACAACATTTAGACAGCCAGACTACAGGAAAAGAACAATATTCAGGAAATTGAATAAATACAAATGTACAATCCGCAAGGAAATCTCAAGATTCAACTAACGAGATGTCGCAATGCTTTTCGATCAAAATAGCAACTCCTTCGAAATGATGAAAGGGAAATCGGTCACTGCTGAAGGAACGTTGAGGACCATAGTCATCACTTTCAAACTATGCCATAGTTGCATTTCTAAAAAAATTCATTTCAAGCTATTTTTGTGATTACTAAAATATTTGAAAGTTATTCGCCGGATTTAAAAATACTTACAAATAACGAAAAAACAAGAAAAAACAGCAGGTGAAAAACCAAACAAAATAAAACAAAACATTACGAGAAAATTCTAGGCAAAAAAATCCATAATCACCACACATTTTTCTCTACTCGCTATTTAAAAAATACTTTTTCCTTATGAACGAAACAAATTGAATTAATTGCTGTTTCTTTCATTCACTATTTGCAATGAATATTGATGAAGAACTTTTTAGATGCATTCCGAAATCACCGCCTAATTTCTCAAAACTATAAAAAGAGAAAATTTTAAAAAAATCGATTGTAATCCTTCCAGGAAATTTCGGAAGCATTCTTATAACTCTCCCACTCATCACAGCTAAATTTTCTGCCCACTTACCGCTTGCACAGAGGAGAAGGAGGGACAGAAGGAAAGAGGGAGGGAGGGAAGAATGGAGGAGGGGGGAGGAAGGGAAGAATGGAGTAGGGAGGGAAGGAGAGAGGGAAATGGGCGGGTAAGAATTATCGATCCGAGGTGAACAAACGAAGGGATGGCGCATCTCAGTGATAAAGAAATGTATCCCTTGTTTCTTTGCATCAACTTGGACATCTGCCAAAAAGTGTTAAGCATACTTCAAAACGTATTCGATTCTTCTTTTTCTTGAAATGACGATCGCTAATCGCTGAATGGATTCGCTTTTTTCACGGTAGCATTCAAACCTTCGGGGTCATACCTTATCTAAGGCTAGTCAAATAAAACAAATAAAGAACTGCTGTATGCAAGTAAAATTTTTAAAAACTTTTCCATCACCCTCCAAATAAAAAAAGTTGATCACTAACTGAGCGAAAAACCGCTGACCATTAACTAAAAAAAGTTGACCACTAAATGAAAAAAACGCTGACCACTAATTTAAAAAAAAAGCTGATCAAACGTTGACCACTAACACAGAAAACAACCATAGACCACTAATTCAAGAAAAAACTGCAAAAAATAAAACATTTAATTGATAACGCGCCCCAAATTGTTAACACATTAATATTCCCGGTAATATCAAACACCACAGCACGAACAAACAACGAAGCAACGAATTATGCAAAATCAAGAAAAGATAAAAGAAAAAATGAAAGGAAAATAATAAATTACTTCTAATGCTAAAAAGCGAATAAGATAAATAGACCTACAAGCCCGGTCCCCCTCTTCTCGCCAGTAGGCTTCGTGTCAAACCTCCACCTCAAGTGACCCCTCGACCAGTTTCAGGTCAAAAATTCGAATTCAGGATCGCAAATAAATTCCAGTCAGGAATCAACTCAACGCTATTCGGAATTCAATTATCCATGAATAACCTCTTACTATGAAAAATTCTTCATTAATTTATCAACTCCGCCTGAAGAACGTCAGTCTAGATCAAACAATCCTACAAAACAGGATACATGGGCTTCACCTCAATTTCCGCAATCTCAACATCGAATCCATTTACAACTTCAGATTATTTTAACTAAGAAAATTTTTTGCACACAGAGAATCATTATAAAATAGCCAGCAGCAAAAAATAAACATACATTCACAATGAATGCTATCAAATAATTAAACGATAAAAGTATTTATTAGCCTAGTTAATCTATTCAAGCTATAAACTCTATCAACTATTGACTACATCGACACCACTATGCTATAAGCACTAAAATAAAGCGCAGACCTTTCGCTTTATCATAGAGCACTGCAAATGACGAAAAAAAAGCAAAAATAAATAAATCTGCATAAAAATATCTAAATAATGGTAAGATAGCAAAGGAGAATATTAACGATAATAATAATCTGCAACTAAAAAAATTGTAAATGCATCACATTCTGGGGAAAGTTGCAATCACGAAATAAAAAATACAAGTCGAAAAAATTTCCTCTAAGAAACCACCGTGTCTTTCGTTCATAAATCTCAAACTACTACCGTTTGCAACATTTCAAAGTCGATGCCATATTCGAGTTCACAAATTTTCAAAATGTACACATGAAGAAATTTATGGCTGAGATAAAACATCTATCCTCAGGCCAAGTCGATGAACTTAGCAACCTCCCAAAATTTGCATATGGCCGAGGGAAGCCAACGAATGAGGAAATAAGACACTTTATAAAAATTTTCTGCCTAGAAAAAAACAAGTAAATTTGCATATCTTTCAATTTTATGGAAAAAAACAACGGCACCATTCAATCCTAGTTGCATCGTTCTGTGACACCAAAGCACTTTCCCCAAAAAAGCAACTTATCCCTCCACAAGTGCAACTCCTCCAATTACCTTTTCAAATCGGGTTAAATAGGTAGTAGGGGGAGGGGTTGGGGGTATATCTTCAAAGAATAATAACACAAAGCATTAATGGTACATCCAGTTGCATCATTCTTTTCTGCTTAGATTCTTTTCTTCTTTTCTTCCCCGATCGTACATCTGTAACACAACCATCTTGCCCTTCAGCATTTATATACTTTAAACGCAAATAACGCACCCAAATATTTCAATAAAATAATTCAGGTTCCCAAATGGACAAAGGCCTGCCGTTAAAGCTGTCACATCCCATCTCCCCGGGATATCAAATTATCGGTATTTTCAAACTGTCACAAGTGCAATCTTCTTCCAATTGTCTGCACTTTTCATGGGAAGAGTGGACTGGGAAGAAGGAAGAAGGTGGTCAGTCATCGCTGTAAAATGATAATGACAAGAATGCCTAGCGAACTCCGTTACCCAAAATGGGAACCCCACTGGCAATTCCAACAGACGGGAATTACCCCATTTTCATCCCTTTTCTCCAGAGAAAGCCACTTCCCTGACGGCACCTACACAAGCAAAAAGTTACACCCGTCGCCCCATTCTACAAATAATTCTCCGGCATATCATTTTCCAATATCGCCGTTCCGGCAAAAACCACGCTTCTATAGCAAACTAGAGACGACATTCCAACTTAAATCATTTTTCTTTGTGCCTCAGACGTTAGTGAATAGAATATTACATGAAGCATGTAGGATTATAAGCGATCAACTCAACAATTTGGATTATGTACGTTTGTTCACTAAACGAACCACTACTTTCTTAATAAATAACTTAGCATACCTTCAAGTTATCTGAAACTACAAAATAAATAAATCTGATGTGCTCATATTCAAAAAAAACAAAAAAAAACAAAAACAAAAACAAAAAGCAAAACAAAACAATGGGAGCATTAAGTCAAAAAATGAGCCAAAAATATAACAACATATATTCTTTCAAACTCGAAAAAAATGATAATTTTTTCGAAACGAGTTATATATATGAAAAACTTGTAGCTCCATTTTGATGAAGGAGTTTTAATCAATGAACGAGAGTAAGGAATAAATTCGTAACAGAAAAGTTTTACCATGTTTCTTGAACGATGAATGGAAGAAAGATATCGAGGTGATCGCTTCGGGAAGCATCTTTTCGAACGAATCCGCCTTGGCGAATCACTCCGCGGTGATGGCGGCTCGACCATCATTATGAACACTATTCTGAGAACACGGATATTGTTCCGGATTAGATCCTGAATTAGCCTCACCTTTTCCTTTCAATAAACATGCACCAATAGCGTAAACATAATAATAAAGCATATCAGCTCCTATCCCCATTTTGCTCCTCATCAAAGAATTACATTTTTAATTAGCTCTTGCATCTATTTTTCCAGCAGTTATAACGGCGAAAGGCGATACGAACCACCCGATTTCTTGGACATGTTCCAATTCTATGTTTGAACTTAACGCATTGAATAAAGTCGACTGAATTTTCCAATTTCTCATTCCAATTGATAAAAATTCACGGTTATCTAAAGCTTTGAGACAGCAATATCCAAAAACGAGAAGACTAGACAAAGGGGAACGATGGGATACCAATATAAAAAACAATAACAAAAAAGCACACAACTCAACGTCGCTAAAGGAAGCATTGCACGAACTCCAACTGGACATCCTAAAACGAATGGATGACAAGGATGATCAACTCAAAAAAGCAATGATGGAATCATTCTACTCACTTCTGGCAACTATGAAAAAATAAAACAAGCAGGACTGGATGCTCACCAACAGCCTACATTCTAGTTATAATGAGCCAACGATGACATGAGGCAACCCTTTATAGTCCACTCCTCCCTCCTCCCTCCTCAAAACCCCGAAAAGCAAGGCCAAAGTTCTATTATAACAAATTTTTATTCATTACCTCGCCTTGCAGAAGAGGCCAGCATGAAGAAAGTTCACTTTATTCTAAAAATTCACTATTTGTTTTATCTCATCTCTGAAGCGTTTCATTCTATCCCAATTGAAAATCACCTCACCTCATCCTATCCTTGAAGCATTCCAACCATGTAGCCCCTCACCTTATTCCATCTCTTGAAAACAGATCTCAAGCTTGAACTAAACTTCGTGAACACTGACGAAAAGTTGATTTGTGAGAGGCTAACCATTGGTTTGCGGGAAATTGGGGTCAACAACCGATTGCGCCTTGCTGAAAACTGGTCGCCTTTCGCCGGACTTGTGACGAAATTGAGTGCTCAAGCGTATGAACGATTTTGTTATGCTCGGTGAATTCACAGCTCGTGTATCAGAAAACTGAAGCAACAAGGGTTAAAAAGAGCGCAGTGTTAAGCATATTAATACGTGTCACGCTCTATCTACTTCGCCTCCTCAACTACGCCCCCCATATATTCGCGTCATTCGCTACGCCATAAAGGCACTCTCAACGAGCAAAAGAACAAACACACTCAGCCTTCCAAACGGTCCAAATAACAAACACACTCAATCACATGCCCAATAACGGCTCTTATATACCCTACTCATAGTATCGAAGTGACACTTCAAGAGTAAAACATAATGCGCGCTATTCTATGGTCACAGTCGTGCTGCTCTACCATCACGATCGAGTCGCTCTATGATCAAAAACCATTACAAAACTAAAAGTTCGAATTATCAAATCCAACTCTTTAAAAAGAAAAAAAAATACAACTCCACTTATTATTTGTGGCAGATTTCGTGGAATATTTTCTGGCTGATCCCATGATGCATTAACCTTTAAAGATCGATGCCACCTTTTTGTGAAAAAAAGTTTAATATTTCAATGGGAAAATAAGAAAAACCAAATCAGAAGAAATAATTTTCGCAGTAGTTTGTTGGACGAATGAGACACAAAAGTAAAAAAAAGTTTTTTGGAAAAATAGAAAACCAATAAGAAGATCGTTATTTTTCTAGAGTTCTACATGAGTAAAGCCTATGCAGTTGACGATGTTAATGAATGCGTTAACCGTGTGTATGACTTCACTGTGACCCCCCTTCCCCCCCCCCCCCCCCCTCATCCCAACAGACCACCATCGAGCCATCGAAAATAAAGTCATTTATTTCGGCGTAATCTTATGGTTTACTCACTGAAAACATCAAGCGACAGAAATGAGGGAAATACTGGGAAAAGAAACGAAACGCAAAAAAGAAAATTTAATTACAGCAAAAAGAAAAAAAGGAATAAAAGACTCTTACCTATGATAATTCATATACCTATATACCGCCTATTTCTTCCAAGTGGAAAAATCACACCTTTCTGCATGTTCCCACTAACCCTCTCCTCCCTCCCCCCATTACAAAAAAATTGCTTGGCCTCTTTCCACTAGCCCTTGAAAACACAAACGGCTGCTAGAAAAAAATGGAGGCTCAAATTTAACAAATCACGTAGAAACATTTCACCTGGAAATACAATAGCAATAAAAATGTGGTGTGCATTTGTGCAAGGCTAAAAAGTAAAGTATATGCACTTGTGCAAATTAAACGTGCATCAATATCCACAGAATACTTATCTCTCGTTCAATTGCATAAATGGTTGATTTAGTTGTGGGGACAGCTCGTAAATAAATAATTCTATGGGCAACAACATTTACTTGGAAAATGCTCCTTCCCTATCTTTAATTTGACCGATCCTCACAC
>JAAVTS010000653.1:21312-37907 GCA_022845575.1 Baylisascaris ailuri
CGGAAGGACAGCACACAGAATGCACAAAAGGTGAGCAATCAATCTCAACCGGGCAAGAATAAATGGATATATCGAAGGAAGCCGCGTCCTCCTGCCCTACGAATGTGCCTCCTCCTCTTGTTTTTTGAATGCTTCGTATGCATTTTCGTTCATCAACTCTTGAAGTTCGTTTGCGTTTTTCACTTTCAGTTTGTATAGCCAACCTGAAAAATACAACAATTTCTGCTAATTGCAAAGTGCTCATTTAAACGTTACCGATGGGGATAGAAAAAACCTCCTCCTCTTCAATCGACATCCGGACGCGTGACCTTTCACTTCCTTACCCGCGTCCTACCGAATAATCAAAGGTGAAAATGAGGGTCACTGATCGTCGCTACAGAGCCTCATCCCACCAACAATAAGAACTTGACGACTTATAAAACCATTAAATCATTCAAAGGAAATGTTTTAAAAATAGCCTGAAAGAAAGAAGGGCGAGCAGCATTAAAAATATTTTCTAATCACAAACAGCTCGTGTATAATTCAATTTTGTTATCATCTAATCTTTCGACTTTCAGTTCAAAAGACGTCTTTCTTCGAGAAAGACGCGAGACAAGAAAATGATTCGCCCCTCAGATGTGACTTCATCTTTCATTCATGATGGAATTTGGCAGTTCAATAAACTTTCAAAGAATCCATAAATAGCATTTTAGAAATAAGAAAAATGTTAGCAAAAAAAAGAAACGAAAAATTAAGATGATGTATCAGGTTAAAGCATCAAAACTGCTTGTGAATTACAGCCATGAAAAACGTCCGTCCAAAAATTGTTCAGAAGAGAAGTCGGCACGGAAGCAAATGCATTTCACGTTTAAAAAAATGATCAAAAGAAAGTTCACTGCAAAGCAATTGATAGCAGCAACGCAAAAACTTGAAATTGGAAAACGAAATCGATGAAATATTCAACGTTGCGCTAAAATATAATTGAGGTTTCTAGAAACGATATGAAATCATTTCCAACCTGAACGATAGGGACAAGCGTCCAACTGAAGAATGAGAGGGAAGGAAGCGGAGGACGAGGAAGAACTAAGTAGGAGAGTGGCTCTCCACTTATAGAGGTTCTTCCGGATTAGATGTAGTATAATATAAACCGGAAGTTTGAAATGGATATAAAAGATTTATAGCCTCTCTTTTTCTATTGGCTCTTCTTTGAGTTCCAATAAGTATATTCTACTTTAAGTGGGAACCTCCTTTCAACTTCAACTAAAAAATTTTCAAAGGACGCCCGTTTTCACAAAAGCTCTCAAAAGGATGAAAACTAACGGTAATTAGACCTCAATTAAGCTCGAAGAAATGCCTAAAAGAATCCTCACCATGTTCATAAGTGGATTTATTGATAAGTGATGGATTTGCCTCCACTTGAGTGTTCTTCTCAGTGACCGTGCCCGATATAGGCGAATACACATCGGATGCGGCCTTCACACTCTCCACCGCGGCTGCAGTATCGCCGGCAGCCAGTTCTGTCCCTACATCTGGTAGTTCCGCATATACGATATCACCCAAAGCCTCCTACAACACAACGCTTTACCACCTAAAATTTTTGCTTTATTTATTTTGATATAAAAATTATGAGCATTTTGTTATCGCTCTAACAAACTCTATCAACACAAAGCTCGATCAACCTCCTTTCTTCTCATTCAAATTCTCGATCATATGATTATCGATCATCATATTTCTGCTAGCATATATATTTATAGATCAAAAACGAGCAGAGGGGGGGGGAGGGGAGGGAAGAAAATAAGAAGATGGGGGTGATAAGAAATTCTAAATGATCGCGGCTTGGAAGACGTGCACTGAATAAATGATGCTAAAAATTGCCACATTTTTGCACTCTACATGTGGGGTTCTGCCAAAATAACTTCGAACGAGAAAGGTTACAACAAAACGTGCCAACAACAAGGCGTTACGTATTTTCTTATTTAGTTGGAAGCGGACGGGTATTCAAAGGCATAATTCACATCGCTCAGTCGAATAGGGCTTATAAAATTGGTGACCTTAGAAGATCCACTTATTGATTTATCAATCAGATTACACGGATGTTTCCTTTTCTAGTGTAGCCAGCAGCCTAAAATGCTATGAACTTGTGCTTATAAACAGATCTTGTTCTGATCCGAAATCCTATCGAAATATTTGAGACGGAAAACAGTTCTAGAAGTATAGGGTTGCTGATAGTACCAAGTACCGTAAAAACACCTACGACACACCGACAAGCACACAGTTCGAAACGATATAAGGTGTTTATTAAATACCGCTCAGGGCCAGGCGGGGAAGGGGATGGGGGTGGGGGAGCGAAACACTCGATAATATTGATCTAGTCACTCCTTACTTTTTCCCATTTTAACGGATGCCATCGCATCGATTTACATATAACGGGAACAGAAATAGAAGACAAGGAAGAATTCAACGCACAGTCGATGCGCAACACCCTAATAACACAAAGATCCGTTGGGTGACATGAAATTGCAGGATGAGATTTGTTAGCAACATGCAAACATCAAGTAATTTGCGATGAGTTTATGAATATATGAACTACTTTCAAGTTGCACGTTACTAATTGGCGAAACTTTGTTTGTCGCACGAACAAATCCCACCAATTTATTTCTTGGAGAAAATAAGAGCAAAAATTTTGAAATCTAAGGTGACTAACCTGTGCGAATGCGGTGATACCAACAGTGCCTATTTCACCATCAACCGAAACCCATTCATGCTTCTTCGTGTATCTTCGCTCTGCAACAAAGCCAGTAAGGGGGTACGACTTTGAAACCCCTCCCTCTCAAACAGAAGCCAAATCCCTCTTTGGACGATAGGTGTTGTTATGGGATCCGACGATTTTTAAAAGATTCTTAAGCGCTAAGGGGATTCGTCGCAACTCAACGAATCAATGCCAGCTGATTACAGCAGCAGTTTTTTGAGTATCTAGCAATCTATTCAAAAATCACCCCTCCATTAGCACCTAAATTAGCTTTTCTCAATTCAACGGTTGGTGAAAAGATGCGCCTTTCTAAGTAAAAACCAATATAGTGCGTGGCTACGGAAGTAATACACTCATGTATGCATAAGCGATTTAGAATTCCCACAAAAATGACAGTGTGTCCGAGATGGGGAAAGACAAGGAGATGGGTTTTCTATCTTATCTGAAGATATGGAAGTCTCCCGAAATTGTGGAATTTTTCCACACTGATTCCTGTAGGATATGTTTGCAGCCCACATCGACAACAACCGTTCTGAGGGGGTACTAGGCGGCGTTGTGCAAATTGTTCATTGACTCTAATAAAAAAGTGGGTAATGAAACATACGGGAAAAATATTCAACACAAAAAAGATGCCCCAAGATTCACTGATCTATTTATTACCTTCTGGCGAATCACCTCCACAGTCATAAATAACTCATTGCTTCCTATTTTTCATTCAACCAGCAAGGGTAACCACTATAACACGTAGCATTTATGAAGCAAAATGCAAAGCGCTCAGAAAGGTATGCGGATTAGAGAAAGAAGAAAAAAGAAACTGAACTGGGCACTTTTCAACAACACCAAGTCTTCAACTGTTGAAGATCAACACTCAAACTGGACTATGCACTGAAAACCGATAAGCAAAGAATTCTGTCTTTGAAAAGCAAGGAAGTGTTAACATACAATTTGCACCTTCTTTGATGATATAAGTTATTCAAATGTGATTTAATTTTCGCTCCGTTATTTTCCGCTAATCAAATACAACCGCTTGAAAACTATTGAAAGCA
Source organism: Baylisascaris ailuri (assembly GCA_022845575.1). Lineage (NCBI taxonomy): Eukaryota > Metazoa > Nematoda > Chromadorea > Rhabditida > Ascarididae > Baylisascaris > Baylisascaris ailuri. The sequence goes on from JAAVTS010000653.1 coordinate 25,087, forward strand.
ATATGCAAATATACAAATTTAACAAAACAAACCGGCCAAGATTGCACGAGATGTGGAGAAGGTGCGTACGAACTGTGGCAACGCACTCTTCGAGATGTAGAGCCGTGGAAGAGCACGCAGCAAGCTCACTGAAGCCATGTTATATGCCCGATCTGCCCGGTGGTGACCTATAGCATACAACTAATGATTCAATCATGAAGATCTCGCATCAATGCTTCCACAAAACGAGATAGAAAACGCGAGAGGGTCCGACCGAAGCACTTACAAGGGAAAACGGTCTCGACAAGGCAAGTGAAAACGCGATCCAGTCAACACGGGAGTAAAGATCGAATGATTCGACACCGCTAGGGATTTCGCTCAGTCGGGGACTGTCCAAACAAGCGAATTCATTCTCCAAGCGCGGGGTCAGCCCATACTTTCTTGAACGGTGCTGAGAGCATACGAGTGACTTCGGCCATTCCACCGCCCATTCAAATGAGAAAGCAATTTCACAATAACCTACGAGACAAATGGAAAAAGAATAATGAAGTGACTAACACCCGTCTGCGTTACTCAGAGGAAGGGGGAATCCGAGTGCTACATCCAGCCCCTCATGTCACATACATGTCCACTATGAGCACAAGGAAGAAAATTTCCACTGCATCCCCTCAAAAAATCTGAGCATTTTCCGTCAACAAGAGCAAAAAACTTTCCAGTTATATAATGGCTTTACTAAGGGCCACTTTTTGCTTTTTTTAAGCTGAATATTCTGTTTTCTCCTCAAAAGTATAAATCCATTTCATCAAAATTTATCTTCATCGAATCAACAATGCGAATATTCCCCTCCCCCAAATCTCTCGGTTCGTTTCTATTGATGCTGTATATAAAAAGGAAGCTCTTCCGTCTAGAACCAGCTTCGCCAACATTATATATTAAACGAAATGTTCAGCGATCAGATGCTAACAAATGGAACATCAGCCATTCGCTATGAAGCACAGATGGTCCTTTATATAAAGCGGTGTTGGTCTAACAGTTCGTAAGCATAGGTGACAAAATCCCAGCCGGGATTGGTTAGATCCGCTCTTGGGTGCGTAAACCGATATCCATACCACGTCTTCAACAATAAAAAAATTCTTATATCCCAATAACGTAATAAAAGTAAATGAAAAATGTTTAAAGAAATCTCAAAGTGAAACGTGCTCAATACTAAATAGACGCTCAAACAACATAATGATGAGCAGTATCCATCAGTGCAAAAACATACGATGCTAGGAATGCACACGTGCATTTAGGAAACTCCATCTGCTTCAAGAGGCGATGGTTTATGGAAAGTGGCATCAACGTTCTACAGCTAAACATAGTGCTAGGATCAGGTCACCATGACTAGCAACCGTTCCCCCTTTGGGGGTCATTAATTGTTACAATAAACGTTCTGAAATGAAATGTGCGTCAGTGACAACAAATAGACGCCTTTGCAACGACACTGCAAAACGATGCAGCAAACAAGAGTCTATTATATTCACATTATAATATCACCACAACAGTGCAATCGATAATAAATTTTAATATTTAATTTTGACGAAGGCATCCCACACCCTTTTCATGTTCCATGGTCCTTTCAAAGAGACGATGAAAAAGGAGCGGGGAGGATGGAAAAACTAGCGAATACTTCAATACCGTCGAAGGTGAACTATACAGTACCTACGCCAACACATCAACACATGCGGGTGGGTATAAGATGAAACTTGCGGAATCAATGCGCACACACAAACGAACAACTATGACCGCTTTCGTATTCTGCCCCAGGGACCGAGTCCCTTCTGTTTTCGGGCTCGTAGCCTATCACCCCTCTTCATCTTCTGAAAGTGGAATCACACAACACAACTCAAGCAGCGCTAACGCGTCACATTTAACAATCAAGTGGAACGGTTCTTTGTCCCAACCGCAGTCCATGGTGGTCCATTTAGAATAATGAACGCACCCCGAGATCGAGCCAGAGCATCAATCTGTGAACGGCCCTCTCAATAAATCACTTATTGAACTTTGGGTAATGTCTGCATTATTTTTTAAAATCTACGCGGATGTTATAAAGTTAGTTTCCTCACGCTTAGTTTTCCCTTATTCACATATTTCCCAATGGCGTTCGCATCTAGCTATCTGCCACATTCTACACCAAAGTTCACCAATATAATCTACACCCCAAGAAGACTTCGAAATTCAATTTCGTTCCTACTTTTACCTTTTTAAAGAATTTAAAGTCAGATCAAAATTATGCGAAGCTGCAGGTGAAACTCCGCTCGGATTGTCACAAATTAAATTCACCCTAGAAAACTAGAAATCCAACTCAGGAAAAAATCCACAGAATACTTTGCCAAGCGTTCTCGAATAATACATGAAGATTACAATCACCCATTGGCATAGTTCAACTGCCAGAGGAGAGCACATCGCAGCAACATGCCTGCAGCGTTTCATCACTTGTTTGCGAAAACACATAAAGGCAACAAAGCACCACCAAGTGAACGTCGGTGAATCGACGAAACCAAAAACGGTTGGATGCGGTCATCTTATCAGATTTACCTGCCACACACCTGTGCTATTATGATGTTCGATCGCCGATAGTACAAGAAGCGCCATTGAATGAACACAAATTGTGCAGATTATGATCTTTACAAACGATGAAAATTCATCAACACAGCTGCAAATGTGCGTCGATCGTGCAATATCGAATTTCCATTTGAAGCTGCCTATTACTGCGGCTTCGCTGCGACCAGCTTTTACCAACACTTGGCTTGGCCATGTTGGTTCATTTCCGCAACAGGTTTTTTACCCCAATAATACGTTCCAACTTCTCTTTACTATAGAAAAATTCGACCAGCTCATAACCTTGTTCAATATTGACTTTAAAAAACAATCCAATTTCTCCTCTATGGCGCATGTTATCGGAACACAAAAATTACTGACAGAGACGATGCAACGCTCATCCAATCTCAGCAGTAATAAGACGAGTTTTGCTATGAATATATGTGCCTATCTATAAATGAATAAGGTGGCGAAACGAAAGCGCTACCCGACAGATGCGCCGACTACTTCGCCATTCTACAGAAGGATGTTAATGGAGGCACATTGATGTGTTACATGATCTCTGTTAAGTAAATACTTAAAAAGTAATTTGCAAACCCAATATCACTTTACAAACAAATTGTGCAAAAATCCGCAACAACAGTTTCATTACCGTTCAACTTAGAATTTGAATATGCAGGTATTTTAACCAACCATCTGTCACTATATGAAACAAAAAAAGTTACGAAATTATGCACAATTGCAGCGGATTCGGTATCGATCATAAAACAAATGTCGAAGAGAGTTTAGCGTCGAAATATCAACTCAAAAAATAAACTACAAACTTCAAGAAAGAAGGTTTGCATACAATCGTTCACCACAGACATCTTTGTTAATGAAGACGATCGAGAATACATGGCAGTGATTGCAACGCAGAAAAGCACAACAGTGGTACGCGACGCATGTCAAAAACTAAGAAGTACAGAAGAGAGCACGATCTACACTTAACTGGTCTATGTTTGTTTTTAAATGATAAGAGACACCATAAACCACATCAGCAATGTCCTTTAATCATTGCATTCTTGTTGTTTATCACTTAGCTGAAGATCGATCAGCTGAGAAAAAATATTGAAAAAAAAAACAATGCAGTAATATTTATTAAGGTTTTCAATGAAGTAGAAACAGCAGATTTATACTCGAGTATCATTTATAGTCTAATAGTAAATGTGAGAATTCCTAAACTTCACGCCATATTCCAAATGATTTTGATATAGATATGCATGCGGACCGATCCTTTTCACCTAACGGTCACTTCTGACTGTGCTACTGAGCGGTCGATGCTACCGAAGTTAAGATGAGGTGCTTCAGGAGAGGCAGCAATTCCACATCAGAGCTTCTCGATATTTGAGGCCCTTCTGAAGGTTGTTGGCTGCCCCTCTCCCTCGTTCCAACTTCAGGATCATCGCTATCCGTCTCAAAGTCATCTCCAGCCTCTTAATGGTGCGCGATATGAGCAATAAATATTTTAAGCAACTAAATAGCGCTTATACGTTGTTGAAGAGCACGCAGCATGTGTTTATCGATGTCACGTGCACACTTCTCTAGTTGTGCTCGCATCATAACTTGAAACATGGTTTTTCCACAATTGTGTTTCTTAACCGAAAATGGATGAGAAAGTACTATTAGCGTTAAGCTGTAAAATCCTTTCACAAAAAGGTAGTATGGCGACAAAGCCTATTTTGAATCATATAAAAAGCTAACAGCTCCTCTACCCAACCGAAGAGTTAACGCTAAAATTTAAACGTAAACACATCTCCGCGGTCGAAAACAGTCACTGATGAAATTGTGCAATGATTTCAGCACTCTAAAGAGGGAATGAAGCAATCTCGCTAACGGGTCAACAATTAAAAAATTCAGAATAAATGCATCATTGTAGGTATCTCGGCGGTCGCAAACATCCAATCGCTTAATTCGGCGGTAATCTAAACACTTATGAAATTGCCGAACTCATCTCGATGCTAAGAGTACTATAGTATGTAAGGACTTGCTCGTTGCTTTCCGTTAATCATCACAAACACGTCCAACAACGGTCAATTTCCACTGACGAGAAAGTGCCATAAGTGAATAGCGATAGGGTTCATTTTTGTAATCGCTGAGTACCACTCCATTTCATTAGTCCATAAGAAAGCTCTACTGCTTTTATTAATATCAGTGCCCATAGCATTAACTATAAATACTATGCAGGATGCCTATCATATGACATAACTATGCTCACCACAATATATGGTATCAATTAAGTTTTCACATGTTTGCCCATCACGGTCATCGCACCAACATAACAATGTCACCCCATAAGCTTTAGTGAGACAATATTCCACCCCTATCACCGTTACCAGTTTCTATCAATAATAGCAGGTTCACACCATGGCAGGCTAGAGCACCTATCACAGATGTTTGTAAAGAGCGTTCGAAACGAGAGAGAGAGAGTAGTCAACAAAACCGTACGCACATTCGCTTTCCATTTCGCATGCTAACAACCGTGTGCCCGTAGCGGTTTCACGCAGCTGTGGAACTCTTAAGGGGATGACCGGTAATATAGCAACAACTTGAGTATTTATATAACTAGTATAAGTAAAAGATGTAAAAAGCATAAATATGATATAAGAAAGCTTCACAATCACACCTTAATATGGCAGTGCATCTATTAGATTAAAACTCACAGAATGGGAGAGAATTAAGGGATTATAACACAGCGTTCCGTCAAATATCATATGTAGTTCAGTGCTATCCTATCTTTATTTTTTGTTGATTAACAACGCATATCTTTAACAGAGCATAGCAATAAATTAATATATAAATGCAAATACATGATACATAGCGGAAACAGTGACACTACTACAGTAGCACTTCACTCAAAAAAATTGCGCTGTTGTTCTGTTGGAAGAGGCTGTCCAACAACAGTTTAATACCACCGAACCTGAAGTATCAAATTGCAACGCAATTACATCCGTTAACCAGCTGTCAACTTGTACTATATCACCCTATTACCCACCCAATATTNATAGCAGGTTCACACCATGGCAGGCTAGAGCACCTATCACAGATGTTTGTAAAGAGCGTTCGAAACGAGAGAGAGAGAGTAGTCAACAAAACCGTACGCACATTCGCTTTCCATTTCGCATGCTAACAACCGTGTGCCCGTAGCGGTTTCACGCAGCTGTGGAACTCTTAAGGGGATGACCGGTAATATAGCAACAACTTGAGTATTTATATAACTAGTATAAGTAAAAGATGTAAAAAGCATAAATATGATATAAGAAAGCTTCACAATCACACCTTAATATGGCAGTGCATCTATTAGATTAAAACTCACAGAATGGGAGAGAATTAAGGGATTATAACACAGCGTTCCGTCAAATATCATATGTAGTTCAGTGCTATCCTATCTTTATTTTTTGTTGATTAACAACGCATATCTTTAACAGAGCATAGCAATAAATTAATATATAAATGCAAATACATGATACATAGCGGAAACAGTGACACTACTACAGTAGCACTTCACTCAAAAAAATTGCGCTGTTGTTCTGTTGGAAGAGGCTGTCCAACAACAGTTTAATACCACCGAACCTGAAGTATCAAATTGCAACGCAATTACATCCGTTAACCAGCTGTCAACTTGTACTATATCACCCTATTACCCACCCAATATTTCCCCCGTACCCGCAGGAATCCCTTTGCAACAACAACTTCCCATATCTTTCCGCATCGAAAAATTGAATACACCTTGTTGCTAGCTGGTTTCCACATTAAATGTCACTGAGCTATAGACATAAGCAGGACAAACAGCCGCTGCTTGTAGCAAGGAACAATCGGCAACAAAAACGCATCTGAATTCATTGATATTAGACAACGGTTAGAAGTCCTCTCAGTTATTTAAGTAAACAATGAATGCATCGTAATTATGCATTAGCATTCATATAGCAATAAAAGCAGTAAACAGTCGATTTTACGCAAATGAATAATTAAGTTTGTTCTCATATTAAGTTCTATTGATTGTTAAGTTTTGTTTGTTCTTAAGTTTTGTTCTCATATTGAAGATTGTTATATGCAATTCAATCCTATCCTATCTATTATTTTATGTTAATTAATAGAGCGTTCTATTGCAGAGAATATGCGTATTCTGCACGCATAAATACTTGTTGTTGATCACCGGAAACATTGCTACTAAGTGGGATTGTTGTTTACTTGAATAAATTCCGTTGTTGTTCAACTAGGAGGTCCACTTCGAGAGTGGAGAATGCTATCACTTGATACCACCCTCCCTCCCTCTTTACTTCTGCCTTGAATTCGCGGCTTGCAATTTTGGCCAAAAACCTTGGCTCAATAACTGTCATACTATAAGCGATAATGTTCTATATAGCGAAATGAAAATCCGCCAGTAAAATCTCCGTTTCATGTGAGTGATCAATGAATGACTAGCCTGAGTTCAACTAGAAAACTCATTGAAAACGTTGATAATTCGGCGATTTGAGAGGACTTTCCTCAACAATTTCGTAAATTTTAAATTTTTCAATACCTTTTTACCGTTCGATTGCAAATTGCTTCATGAAAATCCCTTATGCCTTCACTGTTGACAGCTGAGGTGAGATGCGCACCGTCTTGATGGCAATCAATACAGTGGATATCGTAGTCTATTGATCATACTGTAGTGATCAAAATGGGTATAAGTAAAATCAACAGCATTACAACTGACTGCAATTATTCAGCGCGATGAATTTGAACATGTTAACGATCTCTATAAATATTTACTGGAACACTGATTGGTTCGTTTGGCAAGCATATAGCCAAAAAAAAAAACGATTAAATATCAACATAACCTATATATCATCTATTAAGAGATTGGAAATTGCCACTCAGGAAATTGTATTTCTATAAAACGCTTCTAGTTGGCAAGTGAAGTACGCGAGGGAGGGAGAACTTCATTAAGTAAACGATTTTCTATGTGTACACTATTCATCTGAACGTTCCGTAGTACTAATAACGATCATAAAAAATTAGTTCTAAACCGATAATAAACCGAAGTAATTATATTAGAAAACAAAGATAGGATAACTTTGAAGTTGTTAGGATAAAAACTATTTTGGAAATATTAGCAATCAACTGGCATAAATGGACCACCAATGAATAGCACATTACTTCACAATGAATAAATGAAAATCGTTTAGTAGAAGTACCGAAGAGTTGCCCAACTCGACCAGCACGTATGCACCGAGAATGTGACAGTGATCGAGAGATGAGTTCGAAAACATTTAATTGCCTCTAGGGTTACTGTTGCCCAACGCTATGAGAACAACATCAACCCAAGGAAGAATCATGCCTTACCTATAGAGAAGTGTATGTGATATTATGCAAATAATATGGTGCAAATTAGCATATGCAACTTTTATGTTTCTTCCGTTACTTTCACTATTCAGCTATATAATTACGAGTGCGCAATCATAAGATTAAAAAAAAAATGCAAAATGCTGAAGTAAACTATTTTTGCCAATTAATCGAATATGCGAGAAAACCACATATGAAAGCGACGGTGCGAATGATGCACTCTTAAATTTTTTTAAATTCATTTAAAGCGCGGTTTTCAGCTGCACACTTTACAAGTATTGCAAGAAGTTCCCAAATTTTTTGATATCCTTCGCCATAGGCTGAACTCTTATGAGTGCAAGAACCGCACAATAGGTATCCCCTTTTCTCTCAATCTCAATGTGATAGTGCGGATTCAAATTTCTGATTCTCTCTTTAATCAAGCTTCCGATAAAATACTCAAAATCTCGCGATTTAAAGATCTTTAGGGAACTTCCCACACCCGTCAAACAAATCTCTAATCTTGTGTTCTGGATAAGAGATAGTTTATGACGAGAGTTGCCTTAACGGTGCTTCTTGGGAGGGAATGCCGCAGCCTATATTCCAAAAAAAGCTTATTGTCGCCTGAAGCACAGTCACGCAAATTTCAGATATGATCACTAAATCGGTTCACGTGTCTCCACTCAATAACAATGCGGGAATTACCGTAAACAATGCGTAGCATGCTACCCAAAGCAATACCTCTACTTCGTTGGGTGTCTGACGTCCGTCTATGTGACCTGCACTGATCATTGCACGAGATAACATGAGAAATGATGCTCAGCCATACGGTCCTCTTGATGCGTCTTCGTTGAGTTATACCATCCAAGCGACAAGCCTTCAAGCCTAAACGTATGCAGCACATATGTGTCCGCAAAGATCAACTCGAAACGAAATATTCCCTAACTTATTGACTTTACAATAAAACTGCAGCCACAAGCGGTTAGTGGTGACAACGCTAACAACTTCGTTGACCAAATTTCATCATTTTTGCCGAAATTATTTGTTGCTGTTGGCGTTGACCTCTATCACCACAATGCTTCCAACGATACTAAACGGAACCCAACAGCGTCCCAGTATTCGACAGATTATTTGCAACAATGTGCAAGCCTTGCTAACGGGTTATTGATGGCATTGCGACATGTCCCACTGTCCATTCCTCGGATCCCCTCTCCCCCTTCCCCCACAATCTAGGTAGTAGAGGTGAAGGGGACTGAAAGTTTGGACATCCCCTTCGCCTTCACTTGCTGAATGAGAAAAAGGCGCCTTAGGTTTTCATATTATTTATAGGCATGACAAACCCATTCGCAAGATAAGATACTGGTATGAAATAAAAAAATGCGCAAAAATGTGTTACCTCCCACGCTTACGTACCACGGTAGTGTGACGTTTGCGCCACGACGTCACCGATATCTCAATACGACGTTAGCATTTGAACAAAAAGACGCGCTGAAAATNTATGCAACTTTTATGTTTCTTCCGTTACTTTCACTATTCAGCTATATAATTACGAGTGCGCAATCATAAGATTAAAAAAAAAATGCAAAATGCTGAAGTAAACTATTTTTGCCAATTAATCGAATATGCGAGAAAACCACATATGAAAGCGACGGTGCGAATGATGCACTCTTAAATTTTTTTAAATTCATTTAAAGCGCGGTTTTCAGCTGCACACTTTACAAGTATTGCAAGAAGTTCCCAAATTTTTTGATATCCTTCGCCATAGGCTGAACTCTTATGAGTGCAAGAACCGCACAATAGGTATCCCCTTTTCTCTCAATCTCAATGTGATAGTGCGGATTCAAATTTCTGATTCTCTCTTTAATCAAGCTTCCGATAAAATACTCAAAATCTCGCGATTTAAAGATCTTTAGGGAACTTCCCACACCCGTCAAACAAATCTCTAATCTTGTGTTCTGGATAAGAGATAGTTTATGACGAGAGTTGCCTTAACGGTGCTTCTTGGGAGGGAATGCCGCAGCCTATATTCCAAAAAAAGCTTATTGTCGCCTGAAGCACAGTCACGCAAATTTCAGATATGATCACTAAATCGGTTCACGTGTCTCCACTCAATAACAATGCGGGAATTACCGTAAACAATGCGTAGCATGCTACCCAAAGCAATACCTCTACTTCGTTGGGTGTCTGACGTCCGTCTATGTGACCTGCACTGATCATTGCACGAGATAACATGAGAAATGATGCTCAGCCATACGGTCCTCTTGATGCGTCTTCGTTGAGTTATACCATCCAAGCGACAAGCCTTCAAGCCTAAACGTATGCAGCACATATGTGTCCGCAAAGATCAACTCGAAACGAAATATTCCCTAACTTATTGACTTTACAATAAAACTGCAGCCACAAGCGGTTAGTGGTGACAACGCTAACAACTTCGTTGACCAAATTTCATCATTTTTGCCGAAATTATTTGTTGCTGTTGGCGTTGACCTCTATCACCACAATGCTTCCAACGATACTAAACGGAACCCAACAGCGTCCCAGTATTCGACAGATTATTTGCAACAATGTGCAAGCCTTGCTAACGGGTTATTGATGGCATTGCGACATGTCCCACTGTCCATTCCTCGGATCCCCTCTCCCCCTTCCCCCACAATCTAGGTAGTAGAGGTGAAGGGGACTGAAAGTTTGGACATCCCCTTCGCCTTCACTTGCTGAATGAGAAAAAGGCGCCTTAGGTTTTCATATTATTTATAGGCATGACAAACCCATTCGCAAGATAAGATACTGGTATGAAATAAAAAAATGCGCAAAAATGTGTTACCTCCCACGCTTACGTACCACGGTAGTGTGACGTTTGCGCCACGACGTCACCGATATCTCAATACGACGTTAGCATTTGAACAAAAAGACGCGCTGAAAATTGGACAGAAACATCAATTAGACTGATGCAAAATTGGTAAAAAGGAGGCGGCCAGATAAGGGCACTGGGGGATGAGGTGTATCGAACGCGAAGTTGGAATTGGCTGCACCTGACGTATATTAAAATGAAATAAAGTACAACACACGCAAACAAAATTCACCGCAACAAAACATTTGTTTTCCATGGCAGCTAGTCAAGTCGACAGAGTTCCTCCCTGACTCAAGTAAAAAGCAAATAAGCATAAAGCAGCCATGACGATTCTTGCAAAATTTGATTCACAAACCCAAGGTTAATTTTGCAGAAAAACATCACTGACAGTGTAATAATGTTTATAAGATAATAATATATGTGCATAACTGACGAACTCAAAAATACAACCCAACATTCTGAAGTATGAAGTTCGCTTACGTACGAGCTTGATGCAGAAGGCCTAAAAGATAGGGAACATATAGCCCATCCTCATCCATCATCCTTTACCTCTCTCTCCAATTTCGAGTCGAAATACGAAAGGAATTTAAATGAAACTCTCCAAGAATTTTCTCATCGTCTCCCTTTCAACTAGACAGGAATATTAAAACATTTACGATCCGCCCAATATTCCCAAACACACCACTGAAATTCTCTTTAAAACGTCACAACTATACATTTCCTAAAAACGAAGCCAACAAAAGAACATATTTACGCAACTCTGAGATGAAATGCACAAGAACCGAGATTCCCGCTGAAACGCAGGCCACCTCAAAGAACTTACAAACGGAACATACTGTAATAAACGTTGAAAACGAAAACAAGAAAAACAAATACTCTATCAGAAAAAAAAAAAACACAACGGAAACGGTACACATCCAATCGTCCTCCTCTTGAAGAAAAAGTATCACATTTGAATACTGAGAACATGGTTCGCAATATGAAATGTTGACTTCTTGATAGAGGACCTAATTAGAACCAGCATTCAACAATTTGCGCAATATATGTGACAATAAGAGATACATACGAACCAAAGAAAATTTACAGTGACGGAAGCAAATGAATACTTTTCATACTTTTCATAACGTGATAAGGTGTCCGACGATCAAGCAGGACAGAAAATATCAGAATTTATTAAAACATGAATAAGAGTGGAAATAACTCAACGAACAATCAGAAAATTGACGTTCAAATTACCGCGCNAAAAAAAAAATGCAAAATGCTGAAGTAAACTATTTTTGCCAATTAATCGAATATGCGAGAAAACCACATATGAAAGCGACGGTGCGAATGATGCACTCTTAAATTTTTTTAAATTCATTTAAAGCGCGGTTTTCAGCTGCACACTTTACAAGTATTGCAAGAAGTTCCCAAATTTTTTGATATCCTTCGCCATAGGCTGAACTCTTATGAGTGCAAGAACCGCACAATAGGTATCCCCTTTTCTCTCAATCTCAATGTGATAGTGCGGATTCAAATTTCTGATTCTCTCTTTAATCAAGCTTCCGATAAAATACTCAAAATCTCGCGATTTAAAGATCTTTAGGGAACTTCCCACACCCGTCAAACAAATCTCTAATCTTGTGTTCTGGATAAGAGATAGTTTATGACGAGAGTTGCCTTAACGGTGCTTCTTGGGAGGGAATGCCGCAGCCTATATTCCAAAAAAAGCTTATTGTCGCCTGAAGCACAGTCACGCAAATTTCAGATATGATCACTAAATCGGTTCACGTGTCTCCACTCAATAACAATGCGGGAATTACCGTAAACAATGCGTAGCATGCTACCCAAAGCAATACCTCTACTTCGTTGGGTGTCTGACGTCCGTCTATGTGACCTGCACTGATCATTGCACGAGATAACATGAGAAATGATGCTCAGCCATACGGTCCTCTTGATGCGTCTTCGTTGAGTTATACCATCCAAGCGACAAGCCTTCAAGCCTAAACGTATGCAGCACATATGTGTCCGCAAAGATCAACTCGAAACGAAATATTCCCTAACTTATTGACTTTACAATAAAACTGCAGCC
>JAAVTS010000653.1:41046-52809 GCA_022845575.1 Baylisascaris ailuri
AATGTGTTACCTCCCACGCTTACGTACCACGGTAGTGTGACGTTTGCGCCACGACGTCACCGATATCTCAATACGACGTTAGCATTTGAACAAAAAGACGCGCTGAAAATTGGACAGAAACATCAATTAGACTGATGCAAAATTGGTAAAAAGGAGGCGGCCAGATAAGGGCACTGGGGGATGAGGTGTATCGAACGCGAAGTTGGAATTGGCTGCACCTGACGTATATTAAAATGAAATAAAGTACAACACACGCAAACAAAATTCACCGCAACAAAACATTTGTTTTCCATGGCAGCTAGTCAAGTCGACAGAGTTCCTCCCTGACTCAAGTAAAAAGCAAATAAGCATAAAGCAGCCATGACGATTCTTGCAAAATTTGATTCACAAACCCAAGGTTAATTTTGCAGAAAAACATCACTGACAGTGTAATAATGTTTATAAGATAATAATATATGTGCATAACTGACGAACTCAAAAATACAACCCAACATTCTGAAGTATGAAGTTCGCTTACGTACGAGCTTGATGCAGAAGGCCTAAAAGATAGGGAACATATAGCCCATCCTCATCCATCATCCTTTACCTCTCTCTCCAATTTCGAGTCGAAATACGAAAGGAATTTAAATGAAACTCTCCAAGAATTTTCTCATCGTCTCCCTTTCAACTAGACAGGAATATTAAAACATTTACGATCCGCCCAATATTCCCAAACACACCACTGAAATTCTCTTTAAAACGTCACAACTATACATTTCCTAAAAACGAAGCCAACAAAAGAACATATTTACGCAACTCTGAGATGAAATGCACAAGAACCGAGATTCCCGCTGAAACGCAGGCCACCTCAAAGAACTTACAAACGGAACATACTGTAATAAACGTTGAAAACGAAAACAAGAAAAACAAATACTCTATCAGAAAAAAAAAAAACACAACGGAAACGGTACACATCCAATCGTCCTCCTCTTGAAGAAAAAGTATCACATTTGAATACTGAGAACATGGTTCGCAATATGAAATGTTGACTTCTTGATAGAGGACCTAATTAGAACCAGCATTCAACAATTTGCGCAATATATGTGACAATAAGAGATACATACGAACCAAAGAAAATTTACAGTGACGGAAGCAAATGAATACTTTTCATACTTTTCATAACGTGATAAGGTGTCCGACGATCAAGCAGGACAGAAAATATCAGAATTTATTAAAACATGAATAAGAGTGGAAATAACTCAACGAACAATCAGAAAATTGACGTTCAAATTACCGCGCAGAAAATTGAGGAAGCTAATGTAAGAAACGACTGAACAAGATTACGGTTAAGAGCAGGATGAAAGGAGGCATTGGGGAGGCTTGCGCAAATTACTGCAACAAAAATTTCCGTTTCCGCTGGTGGAAAGACTGATGCTGCTCTCTCTGTTCTTAACCTTGACAATAATACAAAAGTGGCCATACCAAATGATACAAGGTGAACGTAAGAATCCAACACAAATGGGATACTAGATAAGTGTCGACGACGTCCTACTTTCGCCGTTTGGGGCTTGGACCACGTCCTTTCGATGAGTGTTTCCGCTTTTCACTTCCATGATGACGTGCCTTCTCACGATGTACTCTTTCCTCCTCACCTCTGTCGCGAGCCCGATCAGCTGAAATCACATCACTTAGCCTACCGCATCACATAACACTGCAACAACTGCATCCCACCACACGGTCGCACAACGCAATTCCAAGACCTTGATGAACACAAGTTTTTATATCAAATCACCCTGTACGACATAAAATTATAAGGCTTAATGAGTCGCCCCTGCCGGATAATCAGTTAAGGAATCTCTGCAAAACATCGGAAGCCTTACAACAGTGATCAGGAACCAAAGATAACATCACTGTTCACAACAGCGTCATTACTGAAAAATTTTCACAAATACCTGTTCAAATAATATAATACACTACTTTGCCTAAATGTAAACCACACTATCAGTGAGCAAACAAATAGCAATGAAACCCGAAAGCGCTTAATGACAGTCTTAAAATCAACGGTCAACTTAGGTAACCAAAGCTAGTTCTCAGGAGGATAGCCAAAATACGCTTCGAATTAATGCAGCTATGAAAAAATAAGCAAAACCTCAATTTTGCTGCAAAATAAAACATGCAGCGCAACCGCACTTCCCAAATTCACTAAACATACTTGAAATTTCACTCGAACATTTCGAAAAATATTTCATTCCAAAGCTACTCTGCCATACATGAGCATAACGTATAAATGGTTACAAGCATTTCAAGCAAGCAACTGTCCAAATAAATCAATGTACCTCTCTGCGCTTCTTCTTCGAGATCACTCCAATCTTTCCCCTCACTTTCATCGCTATCCATACTCACTTCGGACTCTGCAAATAATACACATATATAGAACAAAACAAATTGTCGCCTCAGTACGCGAAAAGGACAAAATAAAATCCAACGAAACGAATAGGAAGATCTCGCTCGAGATTTTATGGTAAGGGGAACATAGAATCACCACACTGTTGTGAGAGAATTCTATGTCTCCTCTCATTATTATGATTCCTTCATGACGTACCTGAACTCTTTGCGCCGTGTCCTAGACGGTTCTGTAGTGTTAGTACCCAGCGCAACCCTCCCTTTTCGCTATCCTTTTGTCGCGAGTCAACGCGACATAGATTTTATTAAAATAAATAAAATAAGAGCAGACGTTATTCTACAGCATCACCAATCCCGTAAACGCCTCACTAATAATAATCAGAAATTGGTGATGCAAAATTTCTACAAAACTTCGATCTACAAAACTTTCCCTCCTCATTTTCCCGTTCAACTTTAACAGGTAATGATGCACACCGAGTCGTTCACTACCGCGCGCACACCTCATTAAATAAACACAAACCATTTATTTAGGTAACATAATTCACCTCAGCGAAAACCTATTAAAACAACGCCTGCATAAATGTGACTTCCGCATATCCTCAAAATTCGCGTGATGTGCGGAAATAAAGACAACCTCGAGACCCTCTTATCTATACCTCTAAAACAAGAAGATCACCAAAATCATAAACTCACCAGACTCGGACGTGACTTCATCCGATTCTTCTTCATCTTCGTCTTCATCTTCTCCCTCTGAAAAAATGAAAAAAAATAAAAATAAAAAAATAAATAAGCGGTTCAATCACATTCAAATAATTATGAACACAAAATTCTTTCCTGTCATAGAAGCATGCCTCTTCACATAGGCAAGCTTAGCAACTAGAAAGGAAAGATGGCCACCCCCTCCCCTATGAATATATTGTTAAAATCAAATTCATCCCTAATGATAAGTTTCTCCGATAATGCAATAATAATCTGAAAATCAATGCTACCAAATCACCTATTTATAAAACCAATCGAACAGCCGACCAAACTAATAACAATGATATGCAAACTTGCCCGAAAGACCCTTTAAAAGGCACAAACCGCTACTTTTATTCGCCATTACGATCACTCATATCACCAAAAGAAAAATCGGTTCCTTAAAGCCCCGATGGATTTGCCACTTGTCTTCTTTTAACTTTCTAATCTTCTCGAAGTATAACAATCAAAAAGAATGTCCAATTGAAATAAGACTTAACTTATTTTGCCAAAAAATTATCTATCCCCTCATCGCAAGATTATCTCCACTGTAGATATAAATCAACGCCCCTCCACTGGAACAATTAATCAATGAGTTGAAAAAACCTTACTGACTTCGACCATGAGCACTAATAATAATGAAAGGAACTGAATTAGAAATTATAGCAGCAGATGACTAAACCAAAGAAATGTTCATATATTTAAATCTTACCACTCTCCTCTTCGCTCGGCGTCCATGCCTCTTCACTTTCTTCGTCTTCCTCCTCATCTTCGTTCTGTAAATTCAAATGAATTGGGAAACACACTACTTATGAGAAAAATATAAAATCAGATATCATAGAAGATTGACAAAGATCTACAATCTAATCGAATATAAGTTCTGCTTGAAGAAAATCCAAAACATCTGCCACGATTTAAATCATCCCCAATCACAACAATATTTATATATGATTCATTCACTACTCCCAAATACCCCACATAAATTTCCTACTGATATAATTCAATCTCAAACAAACCTGTTTGTATTAATCACAGAATACTTGAGTTGGAAGCTATATAAACTATGGCACTTGTTTTAAGCATCTGTTGGTGAGCATGTTTGTCATTATTGATACTAGGTTAACAAACACATCAAGAGAACGAAACAACAATCCTCGGCAAACAAAGAACCACGCATAAACGCATCGACATAACCAACAACAACCCAAGCAATAAAGAGAAAACAAGTCAACCAACTTTCTAACCAAAACGGCGAATGGAAAGAAAGCAACTTTCCACTAATCTTTTGATAACTACCGACCTGGAACGACGAAATGAACTGAATGCTCCACGAATATAGTCGCTGGAGCTTATTTGCGTCTAAAGACTTTCTTGGTGCTAAGAAGAATAAATCAATGAGCAGTGCTAATCGAACTCTTTGTTTCTTCTAATGCTGCACAATTTCTGTGTGATGCACCTCAACCGAATCGATCTTTTCTTCATTTTTCATCTCATTCCATCAAATTTCGTTTACCTAGAGAACTCTCAAAAATTTTCAGTCTCTTATCCTCTTTGTAAAGCAGAAAATGTTCAAAAAACATACATCACTATCTGCCGCCAGGAAATTCCATCCACCATTCTGGAAGAAATCCTCTGGATCGTCGAGAATCGTCTTCATGATTTTTGCCCAATTCAACGACTGTATGCCCTCTGAGTAGTGGATATCACACGAACTAAAAATAAATTTTACGCTTCGAAATATTAAAATGCCAATTGAACCGGTGCATGAGACAACAAAACATCACATTTCAAGAGGACTTCTGTTCGATGTTTATTGGAAAACAAGAAAGATGTAAGGAATGTTTACTTAATGTCACATGGGGTTTGGTCATTTCGAAGTGCATTTGATTCGTCCAACAGTTAAGGGTCCAAATCAAAATTTGGGTTTATCTTCCTACAGCATAAACTACGTTCGCCACAACGAATGAAAAACTTCCACGAAATAGACAAATTCCACAAAACAAACAATCAAAAAATTCAGCCAAACATCTAATGATTAAAAATCGCTTTGACGATTAACGGCCGACGGGTTCCGCTCCGATGTTTGACGAGGGTGGGGTGAGTGCCGATTCACAATAGAAAAGACAAATACAAAATTCCTGGTAAAAAAGGACTAACATTATTTACCAATTTCATAGGGATAATGAAGACCGAGCAAACATACATCCCTCACAAACCTTCATGTAGAGGGGATGAGAACTGTTGAAGGGCCAGATGTCTACTATAAACATATTAAATTATATGATACAAAGCACCGTACATGACTATAAACTACTCCCACCTTAATAAGCAACATTATATTACAGATCCGAGGGACAGCGATTGCAAAAGGACAAAATTTTGTTGCTCGCATCGTGCACCACACCAGACGATTGTTCAGATCGTCAGCGAAACGAGGAATTCCAACTTAAGAAATCGAGAGATGAGTACATTCAAAACAGTGGCATCATTTGACACACAGAAGACCGAAAAAAAAACTCTCCCAATATTAAAAAGCATCCCAACAGAATTACAGACGAACAAGAACCGTCTTGTTGACCACTTGATGACCGCTAGAATGATGACCACAGAGAAATATTTATAAATGCTAACTTGAGCCACTCCTTGACATTGTCGAGTGATGTCATCGGGATTTGCTGAACCATTTGCACCTTACGAGTGTAATCTTTGAAGATGAACACCATGTCGAAGTTCTTCAGTTGAAAAGAAACTCGCTCGAAATGCACGAATTCAACCTCGTCCAGGGTGATTACGAAAGGCGGCTACAACAGGATGCCCATGGATGCGAAAAAAGACATTGCGAAACTGACACAGAGAATGCAACCTACTACCCTTCTTTCCAGTAAATCATCTCAAGCAAACGCGTCTCATGCGATTCTAATAGGCCAATTAGCCTTCACTTTGTTTGTGACAAAGAAACGAGACAGCGGCGAAGATCACCAAAGAAGGAGCAAACCCAAGATTGGCGGAGAGGGGGTACGACTTCGTCCCCTTTTCCCCTCCTTATTTCTAAACACAGCTTTGAAATATGCCCATATAAAACTACTACAGTCTAAAGTTTCGCCAAATAAGAGCCCATGCGCTACAACATATTGCAAACTCAGAGCCCAACTACAATAACAACGACCCTAAGGACATCAGTGCACTTTTTCGATGCCAAGGTTGTTTTGCCCGGCAACTGGGTAAGGCAATCGGGTAAAATGATAAATCGACAAGGTATTCGCTATTTTGGATGCATACATCGACGACTGCAGATGTACATACTAGCATG
Source organism: Baylisascaris ailuri (assembly GCA_022845575.1). Taxonomy (NCBI): domain Eukaryota; kingdom Metazoa; phylum Nematoda; class Chromadorea; order Rhabditida; family Ascarididae; genus Baylisascaris; species Baylisascaris ailuri. The sequence continues at coordinate 47,477 of JAAVTS010000653.1, forward strand.
TATGTGATATAGATGCATGTAAATGCTAGGTATATTATTATGTAGGCGCACAAACGAACATCAACGCCCTCCGCAGCAACTCGCAGAAATTTATAGGCAAAGACTAACCCATTCAGTGAGGTTGACGAGACAAGCCGATGTCGGTTTGAGAGTGCATGAGGATCGGTGAGGCACACCGAAGAACCCGAGCTCGTTGAATGGAGAGTCGAAGTCAAATGCTTCGTTCGTTTGACGAACCACCTTAACCATTCAATACGTTAAAAATATTGTCAATAAGAGCCTAAATAGGATCTGAGAAGGGAAGGGGGTGGAGGCATAATAGACAAAACAGATAAACTAGACAACAGCCAAAACAACATAGATATTACCGATACGTTGCTGGCTCAAGATGAAATTCCCGAGCATAAAACACTTCCAACTCTCGACGAGACCGAAAATTGAGCTACACCACTATTTTCAACACTTTTGTTCAGTCACGCAGCATGCTAATTTAATGTATTTTTCACCATTACGAATAATTAGTCTCAATGAGCATCCAAAAAACCACCCACGTGGATTTATTTTCAAAATACGCACCTTGTCGCAGAAGTTTTGGAACACCTGGTTCAGCTTCTTGCGCATTTCCCGTTCCATCTGCTCACTTTGTATATCATCGCGATCTTGCATGTGATGGTATTTGCCCAGATCGGTGGTTATCTCGCCTACTTCTGTATAGAATTGAATGTCCTGATATTTACGTTTGCCCCAAAGCACTGGATTCTGTAAGGAAATAAAAGTAAGGATATTTCAAACATTAAAAGTAAAAAATCCTCCCCTCTCGCCGATAGTTCAACTGCGAACATCAATCACTTCAACAACAAATTCGTTTAGCTTTAAAATGATAAAAAAGAGCTCTGCTTGAGTAATAGAAGTCTATAAACTATTGTATAACATCCTCAATCGCTAATGTCTACGTGTGCAGTCCCATCCACAAAACAATAAACTGCCCTGCGACAAAAAGACAGCAAAATTTGAAGCCAGACAAATGCAGCACTTCTCAGAAACAACGGCCAAAATAATTGGGTTCATTGGACCAAACAAGGATACAGAGCAAAGAGAAGGACAAACCTTTAGGGTGAAGTGCAGCAAAATAATCATCTCGTTATCGCATGGTTGAAAGAATGCGTGTTTGATGTTGTTGTAAAGGACGTCAATCTTGTCGCCACGCAACGACGTATACCGGAAGCCTTAATGCCAAAACTGTTCACAACATCGTTCAATCGAAAATATAAACGAGTCTAAACTGCACAAACTTCTGGGTAACTGCGGGGACATTCAGTTTAAATCCTGTGAATTTTGGACAAATATTAACAGACCGCCGTGCAAACGCGAAATTTAAAGTCCCTATGGTCAACCCATACTTAGACACCATTCGGGTTTCCTCCGCTGACTTCTTCAACAACGTTAATGCAAACGCAATCGATCCTCACAGTTGTAAGTGAAATGTAAGTGAAGGTTTACAACAAAAGGAAGAAAGCCCACTTTATGTGGCAGGCTTGCTGGTGCAACCAGTGATTGGGTCCGTGCTCACCCAATTGCATCATGGGACAATCTCTAACGACCGAAATGCCATAACGAAGATGAGGCTGGACTGAACGCGAAGGATGCTAGATAACAACTGCGCCGAGATTACAACCGTAATAACCAATTCAACATAAAAGCAGTCAGACAAACAAGCAGACGACCTGTAAGTGCTACTCAACATACACACTTGTTCGTTCTCCCCCATAACGAAAATGCACAACGCCAATGATCAGCACTGCGAGTAGTGTACGATATTCTCAGACGGAAACAAAGTACATCAGGAATTTAGCCGACTTCACCAGACAGATTCTCCAGATACTTCATCTTTTTTTCTCTCTCCCACCCCTCCCCGTCCTCGCAAAAATTTACTCTCTTTCATTTCCCTTTTTTTGATGTTGAAGATTTGAAAAGTCGAAGCCCATCCACACAGCCGTTTCTCCCCTTAATAAGTGACGCCACAAACATACCGTTGGCATGTGCTTCAAGCGAACCGCTGACACGTTTAGCAATAATATTCGGACGTACGAACAGATCCTTCAGTTTGGGATTGCCCTTCGCCGTTGACAATATCAGCTTATCTTGTTTTACAGCACCCTCCTTTTCACGTTCCTCTGCTTCCTGCAATATTCAACGAAGAGGGTGCGCATCCCACCTTAGACTCGTAAAGACCATAATCAAATACGCTGTTACATTGAAGCTCAACTAGTCATACCACCAAACACGATCCTATTGAAGGCTACTCATACGAAATTAAGACTCCAAATGAATATGCATCAAGTCGCAAATATCAACAAACATAATAGAGAAGTCTCAATTACGAACTCTCTCAACAATTTTCAATAATTTTGAAAATTGTTGAAAATTTCAATAAATCTCAATAATTAAAAAAAACCCATTTTTCTTCCTTCGCTCTAGGCCAATGAACTCCTCTTTTCCCTCTACTATGAAGCCACTTTTCAACCGAGAGATGTTTCTCAATTTTTGATTACCGCCATCCCACTTTCAATTGGTAGTATGAATGAATAAATTACCTGTGTTCTAAACTTCTTTTGCATCTCTTTGATAAGTCGATATGCGGTGCTGAGATTATTGCTCGGTGCATTTAGCTCACCTGGCTCCTTTATATTGCTGCTACGGTAAGTCCTGAAATATTTCGACTAAGAATGAGCAGGAAACTCAGAACCTAAACGAAATGCGATTGCCAACTATGACAATCGCGTTTGAGATTATCCTAAAGCGGCTCCACCGAAATAACTGGATCAATTGCAGCTACTTGCTTAGTTATAGTGCATACAAAAATTTCGATGTTAAACCCCGTGAACAGTATAGGTTTTGACCCATTTCATACAAAAAGCTACACTTAATAAGAACGGTTAATCGCAATAAGGATGGTTAAGCATTCAACTGCCGGCAAAATTACAGGCTTCCACATGCTACAAGATAGATCACTGTGATGTCTAAGTGAGTGAACAGGGGGTGCAGCGGACAGGTGCTGGGAGGGGGGAAGAACAGGAGGGGAAGGAAGGGGGAGGGAGAGAGGATAGAAGGGTAAGCGAAGTGTGCCAACAAAAGCAGCTATAATAAAGTTATTAATGAGTTTAAAGCGTGCTCAACAATTTTTCAGATTCGCGTTTAGTGAAAATATGTGAATGCCTTCCCATTCAACTGATAAATATTCTCATAAAGCTACCAGTACAATTTGACTAATAGAGTTGAGTGCCTATTCCATTAACACTTGAATCCTTCGCTTGTCTCACCTCTTCATAATTTCCTGTACTCTTTGAAGAACCCTAAACCTTTTTATTAAACGAATAAATCATTTAAAACTAATGAGATTTTGTTTTAAAAAACTGTTACTTCTCAATGTACTCTTTTTGGAATCGAACACTGCCAAATCTTCTGAAAGTGGTTAATAGCACTATGCAATACACAGCATTACAAAGCAACTTTCAAATAAAACCAATCGAGTGAGATGAGGCCCATCAGGAACACGCAACTATCCCCAATGCACATCTGAAACCTGATAACTAGCACACAAAATTCATTGACCGCAAAAACACATCATCATCACTTACAGTTCTTTGACATAGGTAGACAACGGATGCGGGAACTGTTGTTGACTATCCTTGCCGATCTGTGAACCGGGGTGCATAAAATTAACTCGCAGATAGGTGAAGTCACCCTCCACCGACTGACTCGTGTTCTTAATCATCGAAATGTGGAACGGCACCGGAACACCGAAGATCGGCAGAATTATCGAATCGTGACGGCGATCTAAATAATTATCATCATAACGAGAATGCGCTAACTCATCATCAAACTTTTCAGTATCTGTGGCGCAAACCTAGTGACATAATAAACCATTCTTTTCCTCACAATTAACTCCTTATGTTTGTCTTAAAATTGCTGAAAATTCACTTTGGACTTTGATTCAACAGAAGGCAAAACCGCTATTAACATTTTGAAATACTAGCGCGGGTTAAAACCATTTCAGCCGTTCAATTCCACAGTGGAATCCCTATCGTCAACCCTCTAGTTCTACATCCTACCCCCGCCCCCCTCCCCCCGGTGCTCCAACAAAAATACGCAACTTCAGACAGAGTCCGGTTTTAATATATACCGCAAAAACGACTAGGCGTTATAAAACCAGTTCTCTCGGATCACTAAAAATAACTACTGTTTAAAAAAAAAAACTACAATTTCAGTAGAAAGCTTGCTGAAGTATCAGAATTTTTCTACCTACAAAGATTTCGCTTCAAATTTCACAGTTCGTCTGAAAAAAAAGCCACAAGTCATTACAACTTCTGATAATGAAGCATTCTTGATAAGATTTTGAAAACCTCTTACGAGCATTTTTTGTGGGTATTTACTAAAATTTATGGTTACATTTGCGATCCGGTGGCAAACCTTACCAACATAGATGTTAAGTTTGTCGACTTCCGGCTCCTTGGGGAACTTTTCGTACGTCTTATACGATACGTTGGACTTCTTAATGGTCTTAGTATCCTTCTGTCCAGTCTGTTCGGCAAGTCGTTCTTTCGCCGCCTCATTTAAACGTTTCGCCAGCTCTTTCTGGTGTTCCTTTCTCTTGTCTTCATTAGTTGTTTTATTCTGCAAACAAAAAACTTTATTAATTACTCAAATTTTAAGAAGGGATTGCTCTTAGAAAGGATTCGTAACCATAAAAACGAGCGGAAATTTTCGCGGAAGTAAATCAGTACATAATATTATGAACTTGACATACCTTTAAATTGCTAAACTCCCACAAAACTTAACCACTCAGTGTGAACTTTTAAATCTTTCTGTTGCTGAGTTTCTGAATTTCTTAGCAACCCAGCAAAATCAAACCTATAACCAATACACTTCACACACCATTCAAGTTACGGGATCCCAAATCCACCTTTTTGGACTAGAAGGAAGAAACAGTCCAACATTTTTAGAAGTGTCGCCGAGATAACGAAAAACGCACACGAATTTCAACAAATCTCCATTCAACTAACACCTTTCTCCATCGCAAGAGGTCACAACAGTAATTTATAGGTAGCTATGGTATTTCCTTTCCCCACCTCATCCCTCTCCTCTTTATCAAGTTCGACGCGGCAACTGGTTTTGTTTTTTTCTAAATACATAAATAAAAACATGCATTGCGATAAACTTCATAATGCTGAAAGCAATATACCTTGGTGGACAGATACACGTTTTTGCACATATACACGTGCATGCACACATATATGCACGTGTATGTACAGGATTACGAACATTATTTATAT
>JAAVTS010000653.1:53669-66866 GCA_022845575.1 Baylisascaris ailuri
TATATATATATATATATATCCACAAAATGCTATACTGCCAAAAGCAGGCTAGTAAGTAACATAAAACTAACCGATTATACAAAACTCACTGAACCCACCACCCGATTAAAACATTCGGGATATTTCAAAATTACGGTAAAAAAGCAGAACTGTTTCACTTCATGTTACCATTCACGGTGTTTTAAGACGATGTAATTCACATCATAATACTTTCAGAACATAATACTTCCAAAAACACAAGACTGCCCCAACAAGACGTGACAACCTTGAATATTAAATAAGCCGTCATGAAACTGTGGAAGATCCATGACAGCATAGATTAAAATGTTACCCATTTTGAACGATGCAATAAAGCATACCCGCGTTTGATCCTGTAGAAGAACTGAGCGCTTTCCACGGCTCACATCCGCCACGTTATTCTCCTGTAACTATCCCTGACAGATATCAAACTGTTGAAAGTGAAGAATGGGCTGAAGTGAAACCTTATGCTTCGAATCGATCGAGTCGTTGCCGAATAATTTCACGTCATCATCTCGTTTATGTTTCATCATATTTCAATAACCCACATTCTAGCAAGGTATGAAAAACGGATTCGAATATTAGGAAAGAGCTTGAGATGAGCTTCAATGTTTTCAACGATTTTCCTATTTTTCATGCGTGATGGAATGACCGATGCTACAGACCTTCAAAAAAACAGAAAAAGTGGATTCTAATCACAAAGCAATTGACGATCCATCATACACCCGCCTTCATATAAAACCATTCTACACGGCCAACTACATTACATCGCATTTATAAAATATCCGGTGGCAACAACTTTAAACCTTGCTATGTTAATAAAGCTACAGGTGTTAAATAGCAGTTTAAAATACCAACTCGCTAGAATGGATCACCGTCACTTCTTTGCCCGGATCAATCTGTCGATAATCACCCATTAAGCGTTAATCTAATCGTATTGTTATGTCAGCTTTTCCCTTCAAAATTTCCATTCGTTGATATACGCTCTTTTTGCATCTCGCCTTCATTTCTTTCCTCTCTCATTCCACTGGAATAAAGTTCAGTATAAAATAAAATTGCAGCACCCAGGCTTTCTAAATCATCCTTCTACTTCTTCAAGAACTAAGTCCATAGCCCATGAAAAAATCTGCTAATATCCTGTTGTGAAATGAAAAACAGGAGATTGTTAACCTTGTTGTCGTCACCATGACTTGTCTCCGGTTCCTCCTTGAATCGAATCACATTCGATTTTAAACGAGACTTCGCACGCTCCGTCAATATTTCGTTTGCCCCTTCCTACAATCAGCATAATTTTTTCATTTTGCATAAGACTATAACCGACAATGAAGAAAAACCTGACGATAGGTGGGGAACGAATAAAAGATGATTTTTATAAAATACCAATCTAAGGACTGCTCTATTCAAATTACCTGCCGCAATCTGTAACTCTGTGTAATCAATATTAAACTACAAAATCAACTATAAACACCATATAACCACGCAACATCAATGACAGAACTGCACTACAAACATATCTATTGAACAAATGTCGCAAAAGGGTTTTTTTCATTGCCATGAAGTGAAAAAAATAAATAAAGACAAAAAAACAAACAAATAAAAAGGAACCGCCGAGATTAGCACTGTATCGGAAAGAAGCAACGCGGACGTTTTCGACTGCTCGTCCTTTGCTTCCGAGTTCGTGAGTCCTTGTAAACCGACGTAGACCACGAACACCATATTCGGTTTCACAGTCATCTCGCACTTCGGGCTGATCAACATTGACGACTCGCGAAACTCCAAACCCGTCAAAAATCTAGGATATTTTGAAGGCAAAATAAGGACTTGAACTCTCAAGCAAGTCATGCACTCTTACCGTTCACCTACTTCAAATAGCTCAACTTTTTATCTTTGAGATAGTTTCAGCTTTAACTCTGCATCGAATCCGACGACCTCAGTTTTCCTTTACCCAAGGACCAACAGAAGCTAAATCTCTAAAAAAGCCAAACGTCGAGAAAGTTGGCGATCTAATGACCGACTAGGTGGGAATAATATAAGTCGAAAAAAGCTACAGTTAAGTGGCCTATCTCATAGCATTCCCACCGAGTATAACCCTCCTCCTTCCAACTAATCTCTCATTTTCATAACTAAAAGACTATTCAAATAATCACAAATACCTGCTTATCTGAACACTTCACAACAACGTCCTACCTTGAACAAATTGTATCCTCCGCTTAAAAACTTCATGCGAAATGATGACGCTTAGGTAAGATATAAAACATATTTGAAGCACACCTCAGACTCACCCAAAATTATTCTTTATGAGGTTCTCCATTAGCGTTGATTTCTTCTCTTTGAGTGCATTTATTCCAACAGCGTAGACATCAGAAAGTTTAGCGCCTGGCTTAAGCGCCTCAATAATCGCATTTTCGACTACCAACAAAATTTCATAGTTTTCTTCAAGCTCCTTTGATGGGTCCACCAACATTGTACGGCTAACATTCGAACAATACGACTGAAATATGTTCAGGTCAGGACATTACATTCATTGCTGGCGGTGCGAAGAAAGGCAACGCACTGAGTGGTCGTTAGCTAACATATGAAAGATGAAGTTCAGATCCTATAAGCAGTGTGGGAAGGGCAGGGAAAGGATTTCCTGCCAGGGAAAGAACTCCATCGTAGAGTGGGAAGAGAAGATAACTGCTAACCGATGAAAAAGCCAAAGAGGAAGAAAATAGGGAAATTGTTGTGCGACGGGGAGCTTCTCACTACAACAAGACATCGCGACATGAAAGAAGAGAGGGCGAAACGTAACCAACGTCCAAAACCTGCTGCATTATAATAGTGACAACAACAAATTGAAGATCCATGTAATATCTGCTGTTCGAAAAGGAGTGAAAACACTTAGAAAAATTGCGCAACTCGTCAAGCCGAACAAGTTGGAGGAAAGGTAGAGAGGACATAGGTAACATTATTCCGTTCGTTGAATCGTTGAACCGTTAAACCTCTAGGTGAGGGCCCAATGAACTGAATGAACATCCACTAAATGGTTGTCGGTTTTCTTCTTACGGCTCAATATCAATCTACTCCCCTCCAAAAGATAATCGGCAACGTAAATTGTTCCCCTGACGAAGTCGTAAACCTCTGAATCAGTGGGTATCATAAATTATTTAAAAGAGCAATTAAAAGAGGATATATGGAACCATCCGAAATATAAATTGCATCCAAGAATAAAACACCTTTCGCATACCTGGTATCGAGCTCCAAGAGAATAAACGATCGTGCCATAGTGAATCAATTTGTCGTTGCTGAAACAAATATTCCGAAATAATCCTCTGTGCTTTACTCAGAAAATAAGAAACCTTCTTTCTAATCTTATGACCGATCAACAATAAAAACCGACTACGGTCGACTAGCAACTATATGGCACCGAGTAAAATCCCCGCTTACAGACAACTCAAGAATTTGAGACTCGCTGGTCTCGAGTTCACAATACACTTTTAAATATCGAAGAGCCATTCCTCCGTATTCGTACTCTCATAGTCAAACTTATCGCTCTCCAGTTCAGTTTTTGGTAATCAAAGACAGATCCCCATTGGCCAATATGCAAACGAAAACGTAAACAATTCGGTAATAAATAAAAATCTGAGATGGAGAGGATCCGAACCTTTCAGCCGACAGCTTTAGACTGAAATTACCGCCTGACTGTATAATGGGAGTATAGCAGGACTCCACATTAGCGTTATCGGCAAGCCTTTGTTGCACTTGCACCGTGATCATCGCCTTTTCCACATCCTCTGCTAGACGGCTGTGTTTCACTTTCTGAATGTGATAAAATAAATCCCGATATCATAGAAAGGTTTTCAACATTAGCATTCAACCACTCCCAATTGACGACCTCAGTTAGGCACTCGCCAATGATAAGAAGCTGTTTTCACAGCAACACTGAGATCACCATCACAACGAATGAACAATGGCCAAAGGGATCGCAAATCAGAAGATTTATGTCTGAATCCCACTTGATGTTAGCTGCGCGATTGGTTAGCATGATTTAAAATATACTGCTGTCAACTACTGCAACGCTTTCACCTAGGCCATTTGTAACCCTTAAACGAGTGGAAAATAGACGGAATGCTTTTGCTTTCGGAAATACCTTTCGGAAACCCAATAAGGTTTCTCTCTTTAACTGCTATCTCATTCCCATGCATATATCGTGCTTCTTATAATATCCGAACTTCGCCTGCGCCCGGATTTAACCTTCAGCAACCGTTCCCTTTCCTTTTTGAAATCCTCCAGTTCACCACAAAAAAAAAAAAAAGCGCTGAAACCATCGTTTCGCATCAATTTTTCGACGTCTTAACCTCAAACTCGATCGTCCTTGAAGATCGAAGGCTGATGTCTAAGAATGAGTGACATTCGTAGTTAGCAGTACATCTGGAAATGCTCAATAATCATATCAGGTATCACAATACAATGTGAACTCCTGGAAACCGAGAAAAATGGCCACAAGATTCTGGGTAAGAAGGACGGCAGCGTACCTTTGACTGGTCAATTATGTCAACGATCTTCTTTCTGAGAAACGACCAGGTGTTCACCGATGCCGCAGCCGCCTTCTTGCACTGCTCGATTTCGGTAGAATCCTTCACGGCAAGTAAGTGAGCAAACGAAGTCGATACATCCACGCTCTTCAATAAATGAGCAACAATGCCTCGGTTAGTAAATCCCTCATTCACACAAATTAACACAAATATGACTTACCCATTGAAAAAATGCAAAAAAAAAAAAAAAAACACAAGACTGGCATTTGACTGGATTGGAAACTTTTTCGAGGAGTGATCAACAGCGGCTTTAAGATGATTCACACATTTCTTAACCCACAATTAAACGAACCTATAAGAAATACAGTCGCATCAACTGTATTGCGACCGCATCAGATAAAAAAAATCGATTTCACATCATAAATAAATAGAGTAATATATAAACAACTAGGCAATACTTCAAACAATTACAAGTTTAATGCTGTTTTCCTCGAGGATCGCATTCCACGACTTCGCAAAATCCGACGAAAACGAATCCTTCCCGAAATAGCCGAATACATCACCAGCCTCTTTGAGTACCGACACAAATTTTTGCATATTAGCGTGATCCTTATCCGACTGAAATTACCGTACAATAATATTTTCAGAAAAGTAGTCACCTACATATCTATTCCCTCCTCTAAATTAATAACAAAAAAAAACAAAGATAAATATTTCCTTCAAAAGCCCAGAACCCACATGAACTTTGCTATATTCCTAATCGAATGCTGAAGAAAGCACTCGGCTAATATTAATTCATCACTTTCATTCTCTCTGTTTAATAAGATCTCTCGCCTTAAGTTTATGAAAAGGCAAACAAAATCTGTAATTTCAAAAGCTCACCTTCTCACGCACAACCACAGTAACAGGTGGTAGTGAACCAACAGCATCCTTATTCTCGACCGGTTGCAGAAACTGCGCTTTGCGTGTACTCGCCAGAAAATAGAAGCCTTGTTTGGTAAAGATCGTTAATGTATCGTTCAACTCGTAGTTGTACAACCAAAACTGCAATAAATCACATCTTATAAGGGCACATGATCATTGCAACAAATCATATCATCAGAAAGATTAACTTTCCACATAATGGTTTAAAAATTTTGAGAAATAACATATGTTCTCAAGGTCATTCTTCCTTAAACAGTTATCGATAATCCCATCTTATAATACTTGAAAGACTAACGTCCACTCAAATCTGCGAATCCTTATGAAGTCAAACGTTTTCTAATACATAGCAATTGACACATAAAGTGTAAAATGTAAACAACACAAGTGCATATCCTATGACCACTATGCAAATACATGCCAATGCAATTACATAAATTGTATGCAAAAAGCTCCACATACTGTACCCAACAGCAATATGATAATTTCCGGTCAGAAAACCACACACTCTCTCGTTGCTTGCTTCTGAACAATCGGCGCCGAGCAAGACAAGCAATAAAATATACACACAGCGTCCTACATATTAACACAACAAAAGAACTAATAACTTTTCACATTCTTTGTTAATCTATTCTCTCACACAAATATTATTCATGAAAAATACGGTGTCAACAAAATTCATACTTTCCTTATTTCCTCCTCACAATTAACTGTTTACTTCATTTCAACCCTCCGGTTCTCCCCATCTGAAGACACATTTCCATTGTTTACATTACAATTGAAAACATTTCGTTGCGTCTATCTGGAAGAATATCAAAAAAGTGGTAGTTGAAAGAAGACTCTGCACACCTGAAGTGCGTTCGACTTTGAATACTGAGATGCATCTTCATCCGATCCGACCATGAAAACGAGGGCATCCACCTTCGACAGACTCTCATCGTTTCCCTCCTTCTAAAATAAACAAGTCTTTCTAAAGTTTATAACTGACTGATCGAAGAAAGATAAAACTAACTAAAAAGCTGCAAAATAAGCACTTAAAGTGAAATTAACTGACACGAATTTCAATCTAACGCCACCGTTTCAACAGCACCTAATATAAAATTAAACCAAATTTCAGCAAGAAATCACTCATTAGTAAGATAAACATATTTCAGCACCTTAAAACAAGTCTTTATATGCACATGAGAAGAAACCTGAACAATAAATCGCCCCTAATCGTGTCGACGATTCATGAGCTTACCCTCTCTCAACATCAAAATTTGACTGCAACGATCCGGGCTGGCGCATTCCTCGAATTTACCTTTTTCCTACTCCTAATATAGACTTTTATTATATTTTTCTACGATCTGATTGCGACGTCAGATTGATATTAGTTTGCGATGTGTAACTATCACCCCATAATTAGGCAGTGGTGAAGGGGATAAACACATCAACTGATATGAATGTATAAAACGTGACTAGCTCTTGCTAATCTAACAAGTGAACAAGCAAAAAATAGAGTGTAATAAAGTAAAATAATAAAATTATTAATACCCTAAAATGAGAGTGACATAAAACGAAAAAGATTCCTCTGATGTGACACATTTGATGTGCACATTCTAGGAGGTGCTCACTAATACAGTCTAAAGCCACCCATAGAAAATAACATTTCAGACTCACAGGTTCTCGACCTTTAAGGAAAAAGAGATATGCTCCAAAAAAAGCATATTGAAAATTTTTTCAAAACAACCATCCAGCCGTATGGCTGAACAGGAACAATTTCTCTGTCATTATTCAAATTTGCTAGTGAAGCTGCCTTCGTCTTAAAAAAAAATATCAACAGCCTACCTTCATTTATTTATGATATGTGATACCACGTTCAAGTGAAAGACTATGAACGAGGTACTATTTTCCGGGCCTTTATGGCTTACACCAAAAAATACAATCAGTGACTGGTCAAATTAACAACAATTTTCAGGAAAAAAAAACTGGAGGTCAATTTACATAAACCTAATAATTTGTTTACTTCACTCCCTCACTCCTCCTCTCTATAATTATTTCCTTTTTGTGCTTTAAAAAAATGTATCACCCAATAGTCGTAGAGTTTTGAGGCTCGTGTGATGAACGTCTCCTTATTTACTACCAGCTTCGACATCTTCTCTTGCCAACTCGTTCACCGCACGTCCAATGGCATATACGCCCTTATAAGACGATAACTGATACGCTGCAAATCACGGTCACGTTGAAATATTTCACGCGACAAATCACCTCAAAAAACGCGATTAACCACGCAGCACATATCGAACTTAAATAAAGAAACAGAGCACACAATCTTTTAAAACTTATAAAATAAGAAGTGGATGAAACATCCACAATACATACGGTTCAGCTTAAACACGTTTAACGTTGAATCACCAAAACAACGAATAAAAAAAAAAATCGGGCTGCGCAAGACAATCACAAGTACTGGAATTATTTTTCATGTCACTTTTGTGTTCGATGTACTGCCATTTCGTACTTACTTTCTAGCACGATGAAAATTTATCGCCCCTTACAACGGAAGGAAATTCCAAATGTTTATGGGTATTGCAATCATCGGAGAAGTACAACACCTTCTATGAGCTCAAGCTGCAACGGGTCCAATGCACATGTATACATGCTCCACGTGTAATACCTATGCACATTCCAGCCCATTATTTCGAAATTTTACTTCACATTCGACACGAAAATGGATATATTGAAGCAAACATGAAGGAAAAATATCAGCATCAAGAATAAAAAGCAATACAAGCAGTTGAAAAAACACACTGAAAGAACTGCCAGATATACGCTTTTACTATTCTCCTCAACAAATCAATCTTTTTCCTAACGTACCGAAATAAATAAATAAATAAACAAATAAATAAACAAATAAGTAAATAAATAAATAATCGTCCTTTTACGTTTCTTTACTGCGGTAACACCTTGTCTCTGCTCATAAGCGTGTAGCTTTGTCCTTCTCTCAGGTGGTTTCAAATGGGGAATCACTGAAGTTAGAGCTAGGAAACATGGCTTGTATTACGTAGGCCCATATGGTGAATCTAATAACATCCTATTTTTAATCTTCACTTCAAAAACTTCTAAATATTTGAAAGTGCCAAGAAATTTGCATTCATTTTATTGCGGCTTAGGAAACAAAAAGATAAATGTTTCTAGAATGGTGTAAGCAATTAGGTAAATTAAAAGCTGAAAGTAATGTTCCATTCATTTGATTACCCGTTGGTAAATTATGAGGTGACAGACGAGGGAAGTAGAATGCAATATACATCATGTTAGCTGCTTTGATGCAGAGTATAGCTGTTTTGTGCCCCGACTGTGCTAAATTGCCAATCGCTTGTCTACAAATGCATGCAGATCTTTTTACCTGCGCTTAACTAACTAAAAATTCTTCAAAATTTTATGAATAAACCTGAAGGTTGGTATTAGAGATCAACGTACAAAGTATACCACAACCATCAAAATTTATGACACTATCATCGATGGTTCCGTGGTTGAAATCATTGGGCCGAGAGATAGACGCATACATAAACGCCTATGCACTCGCATGCTAAATCTATAAAGGTTTATAAAAAACGCAACACGTAAGTCACACAAAATGTGGCTATGTGCAGAGGTGAGTTTACTTAAATGGTAAGTCGGCTGCTCGTAGACTGACCGAAGCAATGATATTGGTGGGCAACTCGATTGCACCGCTTCTTCAAGGCTAGCGAATAAGCTAACCATATATTTATGTTCATTCCTAGCTGCTGCGTTAGATAAGGCATGCTCTCAACCGTTAGCCGACCTATCTTCTACCATGACTTCAAGCCGTTCCAAATGATTATGACCGTCTATAATATACCTACCTTTAAGGGCTTAATTCGTAACGATTCAAAGAAACGAAATTCTACTCTAGACGAGCGTTGTGTGGTCTGAAAACAAAACTAGATCGCTGCAGGACCACTTTCAATCATTTCAGCCAAGGTGTACAATATAAGAGGCAAAGACTAACTCATAAGCAAACTACTTACCGTAGCGGAGGTGTTGGAAGGTAGTGGAGAGTTTTTCTAACGTACGGAATGACACGATTAGCTCGATAACAGGCAAACGAAGCATCGGTGTTTTGAAACTATTCAGAGGCAGATTATTACAATCAAAGACAATAAAGAACACAAAAAAGCAACACGCACAGCGAGTGCAAACGTTATTGAGCACCTACGAGTGTTAATAATTACAATTAAATATAATACTAACTGTCGCAGAGTACTTGTTGAATATCCTGATAATAGGTTACATGATAATATGGCGAAGAGGGATGAGAGATGAGGAGGGAGGAGAGGGAGGGAGGGAGGGAGGGAGGGAGGGAGGGAGGGAGGGAGGAAGGGAGGGAGGATAAACTGGTGTCATCCCCTCGGTATTAAATGAAGTAAAGGGAAACGATAAAATGATGTTGCCTGGGATTGGCTATGGTCATCCACTCAGTTCAGTAGAATTGAAAAATGGAGGATGGAAAAACAATTGCTAAGAGAAGGGGAAAGCGGCACAATTTCCTGTGAACAAGCACTTCGGTTTACAGCGAATACTGACTCCGTCTGATCTGATAACTGTCGAAGGAGTTTTTTTGTTAATTTTACTTCAACAATCCGATAAGGATAGATGCGTTCATCGATGTAATCAAATAAGAAACTCAAAGAAAAGGAAACAAAGCACTGCAATTCATAAATTTACTTTCTTGTCAAAAAAAGCCTATATGAATTCGGGTAAACAACGATGGGTCATTTCCTCCGTGGTTTTTTGTATCGGTTGCATATGCCGTGAAAGGTGTTATTATGTTGGGACTGGTAAGGAGAGGAGAAGCTGGTCTTTACTTCTCGACACCAAATAAGGGCGAGGAGGGGAAATGCGGAAAGGGTACACATTTACGAGCACGTCACAATGATGCAAAACTCAGCGGGAACAGTGGAAAGCAGGAATGATCGTGTATCCGAGCAAACGGACACCCACTAAGCAGGACTGAACTAATTGGAATCCAGGTATCTCTATATCGGAACTAGTATCCGATCCATACCCACAAATCATTCAAGCCATCCCATCCCTTCTTCTTTAAGAACCAACATCATTCACCTCAGTGCGTTCACAAATGCAGATCACGCAAAAGCATCAAATATAGCAATAACAAAAGTTTGGTTATTCAAGCATAGCACTTAGCTATTTAAATGTTATTCAAAGAACCTCTACTACCCTAATAAGAACATGCGCATTCAAGTAACACAATTGAAAAGTCCATAAAATAAAAAAAAACAATTGCCAAACTCTGGAAACTAAATTCGAAAAAAATTTCAGCTGATGAAAGAAGGATGCAACACGGCGAAGCAATACGTCCTTGAATTAAACAGCTATACAGTCATCGCTGAGCTTTAGTTGTGACACCTCTAAATTTTTTAGCCATTTCCCCTCACCGAAGCGATGAAGGAAGATGATTAAAAATCTTTTTCCGTACCGATCAACGAGATGCTTTGAAGCGGGATTTATAGTCACCTGCATGGGCCCCGATAAGTTGCTAATAAGTTTTAGACACATGCTTGTCTTCTCTCCCTCGCTAATCAGCAATTTCAGTGAACCAACAAGCTTATCCGCCACGACATGACCTTGCGCCACTTAACCCGCTCCCGCTCTCCAAGCATAAACCAATGCTAACAATAACTGCAAAACACAACCTCATAACTTCATCTTCGAATGTTTCCCTGCCACCCGCATTCCATCGTGTCCATTCCAAAACTCGTCACGAATCGCGCGCCTATTTTCGAAGCACTGCGTCTTTGCCCCTCATAGACCAAACATCACATGAATGAAAAATGGTTTTTCAAAGAGTTATCAAGTATAGATTTAGCAACCTTCTAGGAATAATGTTTCACCACTATTTGCAGAAGATCGAAATCCTTAAATATGGGCATTCCAAAAGAAATGCAACAACGCTCGCATCCGCCGTAGAAAGTCATTTTCCGCATTCGTGATGTCCTGTTACCGCCTCGACATTTAAGTGCTTCTCGACGAGATCTTTAGAAATCTACTACAGCTCTAAATTCCAGCTGGAATAACTCTTCGAACTTCGACCTCATCCAAAACAACGATTTTCTAGACTCTATGATGTGTCGGTGTTAAGATGTCTTGGAAATCGTTCTAAACGCAGTCCCATCTCATATTAAGGTGCCAGTAATATGAAACCCACTAGTTTTGCGCTTGGCAAATTTCTTCACTACTGAAAATTGGCACCATCTATAAGTAAACTCTTGCAAAGATGCCCACCATAATGGCAACGATGTCTGTGCGTGTGTATTGTTGTATATGCGGGTAGTGTGCGTCTGATACTAGTATTTGCCTGGATTACACGACTACCACTTGTTTTGGTATCATATCGTTACACCTTCAATACATCTTTGCACGTATCCTATGTTGCCTATCACATCAAACCTGACCGAAATCAAGGGCAAAATTCAGCGCTGAACAGTGGATGTCCAATAGTCTCGGAAGTGTTCCTCTGGACGAGGAATGCTTCTCCTTCCCGAAGCACCCGAAACTAGTGGCAAAAGGGAGGAATGCATGCTCGTACAGTTAAAGATAGGGATTATTTGCCGTTTCGGTGAACCTTCCATAAGTGAGGATAGTGTGAAAAAAATTGCACATGCAAATTAGCACCCACTCAAACCGCTTACATAGCATTCTCACTTCAATCAGGGCCCATGAAGCTTTCCTAAATGCAATCGTCGTTGCCCGTAACCGAATCACTGTTGACCATACATCCCTTAGCCATATCGCCAGCAGTGTTGCGAGGTTCTTCCAAGAAAGAGGAACTGTCAGATTTTCTGACTTGAAAACGTCCTTCGCGCAGAGAGCAAAGCGCTCGTCTTATTCGCATGCAACATCTGCCCCAACCTCACCCACCTACACCCCATCATAGCACAAGTGAATGAGAAAGAAACTCTCGCCGCTATTCGGAATCGAACCATGCTCGGAAAGGACCACCAATGCCCCTGTTTCGACTTGCAAGGGCACAATTCATATAGTCTGACCGAAAAGTGAGGTGTTGCGGAAGAGCAGAATCATGACCGCACAAATATGTTATATGTGGTTCGATTTATCTCGTCGAACTGATTAAAACGTTAACGTGGAATTATACCCACTGTAACCAAGAAAAGAGTTGTCGATGATAGGAAGCCTTGGTTTCAGCTGAAGAAATATAAGAAACCCCCATACTATGAGAAAATTTGCATATGCAAATCACTATTTCTTTACCGACCCCCTGTATCCACCAAGTTTCATTTTAGCCCATCAAAGCAAAAAGCTATGGCATTTGGAGCACAGTCCGATTTCATATCGGATAACTTTTTCGAGAATATCTTCAAGCAGTACTCACTTTTGCACATACACATCAATCTGAGGTGAATACAATGACACAAAATGAAAAGTACGGTAATATATGCAAATTTTGGAGAGATTGATGCAATTCAGACGCAAACTGTATCTGTGCATAAGCTTAATAAAATATTTAGGTAGGAAATCATTAAAACCTCATTTAGACATCACATCAATTTCAGCTAAATTCATGCAAATAGAGTCAAGATATTAGCCGATTTATGAAGAATATTGAAAATTGGATAGAAACTGGGGCTTTCTCTTATTTTCATCATTTTTAGAAGCCACAGAAAATTCGCTTAAGCATGAATTTTTCACATTTTAAGGCTAAAAA
>JAAVTS010000654.1:0-10024 GCA_022845575.1 Baylisascaris ailuri
CTAAGCATTTGCAGATATGTGATGGCCGGGTGTTGTGCTCTAAGGTAATTCACGATTGTACGAATACCTGCTAATGTTTTTGTTTTCATTCTTGCTAACGGAATTTATTTATTTATTTTTTTCACTCGAAAATTCTGCTATTCCCCATTGTTACATGCTTGCAAATGTATGATATCTCATTCAAGAGTTTTAGACATATGATTGAGTAGTTTTGTGTGTGTGTGTGTGTATGTATGTATGTATGTATGTATGTGTGTGTGTGTGTGTATGTGTGTGTGTGTATGTGCATGTGTGTGTGGAGGGGAAAGGTTCATTTCATTTGGCACATTGATTGGTGAGTACAATGAAATGCCGGTAATTGGATAAAGCTATAAGGAGTAGGTTGTTTTATGTTTGTGTATCGATGGATGTAGAGGGTTGTTAGCACTATCCTTGAGAATTTCAGCTGATTAAGTTGCGCCTACTCATTGAAGGTTTCGATGTTTGTGAGTTGTATTTGAAACCGATTTTGGAATCTAAAGTGTTGACGATGTGAAATCAATCTTTGGTAAATAAGAGTATTCAGAGTGAAGCAACCAGTAGAGGTGGTCAGGCAGCCGTCGGGCGTGATCTCAGTGACGACGACCACGACAACGACAGCATCGGTGGCTCAGCAGGCGCCAGCACAGCCAATCCCTACAAATAATGACGAGAACGTGGCACCCATCCCTCTCCACGTTGATATGCCTCCTGCAAGTTTCCTTTCTTTCGATTTGAGCTTTTCATTACGAGCACTTCTACGACCCAACACTTATTTCAAGCGTATTGTTATTTCTGGGTATTAGGATCATGTGATAGTTGCGCTTGAAAAGTGCCAACCGGCTGTCTCAGAAAAGCCACAAGCGACGAAACAAAAGAATCGATGTTACGCTATTCGCGTGAAGAAACGTTTTTTGTTTCGAGTTTGATAGCTTCTTATTTCTTAGCGCATGCTGTGTGGAATGCCATCAGAGTGGGAAACCATGTAAATTTGAATTTCCTATCATTTCAGGTCTTCCAATATTTTCTGCCATATTCATGACATTCATAACAGTTTATGACATCTAAAAATGCTGGAGGATGCATAAGCTTAGGTTTTGGATTGTATTCGTCACGAATTCAAATTTGGGAACAATAAAGAATTTCTGACATAAAGGACATATAGAGGGGTTGAACATACAGGTAAATATATTAATTGCAGAAATAGGTATTATCTACGGACAGATTTTTTTTTTCGTAGGGTAAGCTATAAAATTGGAATAGCGAAGAGATGAAGTTAAGTATTTGCGAGAGTTTTATTGATAGAATGTCTGCAGACGTTACCATCGCAGCCGGCAGCGCTGAGTCCAGCTATTCCACCAGCGTCTGGTTCCTCAACTCCGGAGTCGAACTTGGTCAAGCGTTTTTCGATCTCCAGCTCGACAAGCAGCCAACAAGAGGTAGTATTACCTATTCCATGTTCAAAACGTTTTAGTCTCTTTCACGCAAGTCTTTTCTTGTCAACTAATTAGATCGTTCCGGTTCTTGATCGTTCTTGTTTTGTCTACTGGACGTTCTGATACCAAAGCAAATAAAATGTAGGCATAGAAGAGGGTGACGTTTTATTTGAGGGTCTTCAGATTATTTCTTCTCTGCTAGGGATCCTCACCTTTCATTTACGGGGCAGTGGTCAAGGAAGGGATGAAGAAGAGCTTTTTATGCGATGCATGCGTCATTAAAGGATCTGCCTTTGGATGTCGGATGGGGTTGAAAAATCCTCTAAACTCCTGAACAGTCATAAGCTGGTTTTTTTTTATTTGAGTTGAAGAATTGAAGCCTTTAGTAATTTCCTCAAAAGAATCCTTCATTCTTCACAAAACTCCATTCTCGCATCCCAAGGCAAAGTTTCGCATGCGACATATATTTGGCTAAGGGAGAATTTGATGCTAAAACGGGAGGCACATTGAACTTCAACTTTATTTTGATACCGATTGATTCATAAAGCGTTACAGCCATCCTGCACACGTAGAATGGGCATATGTGAAAATCTATGCAAGCACTAATCATCTATAGTTGAATAAATAGGGGATCTAGCAAATAATATTCCCATGCAATAAAAAGCAGAGCGATTTTGGAGTCATAATGATTTCAGACTTTTATCGAATTATCGGTTATGTTTTAATATATGTTTTTGTAGTATTCGACCTAAGCGATAACATACAAAGCCTTTTAGGGTATGTCAAGACAAAGTTGTTAACCTATTACTTGTTTTTTCTTCGGGAATTTCGGTTGTGCAAAGTGAAGTCTGCTCAGTGAATAAACGAAATATACATTGAATGACGTAAAGCAATGGGAGAGCATATTTGTCCGACAATATGGCCATAATTCTCTGACATTATGGCAATAATTTGTCTTCTGGTGTGTTATATATTTAGTCAATGCGCAGGTATTTTGTCGCGTTTTTCATTTCAGCACATTTTAAGCCGTAGAGATTTTCAGGCGTTGGCATTGAAAGTGGCATCAACACAACAGGCAAATTCAGCGGTCGACGTTGTGAATGCAGTCGTACAACAACAAGCCTCTGCGTTGACGTCTGCGAACGCTCAACAACAACCGCAACAACAGCAGCAACTGACTTCTGTGGCAGCAACTCTGGTTGCTCCACCGTCATCAACGACGCTAATCCTCCCTCCGCCGTCCTTAACGACCGTACCGACAATGGGGAATTCGGCATCTGCAAGTGCAACACTGCCGGCTGCGAATGAAATTGATCCCAACGCTTTGCGACAGGTGCTGCGTATCGCATCGACGCAAGACGCTAGAAGCCAACTGCCACAATCGGTTCGCTCTTTGCTTATTTTGTTGGCATGCCATTAGTCAAGAGAAGAGATAAAAGCTTATAGAGGGAGGATCATTAAAAACTCAAGCTGCTTGTTTTCACTTTCCAGAAGGACGGTTATTTATTATTTAGGTTGCGGCTTCTGAATAGATTTTGTGTTTGTGAGCATTTCTATATTTCCGGTTTCCCCAATTGTTCGTTTTTGGAGAGGCGCAATTTTATGAGTTGTTCTTCATTAGATTTTTTTTAATAAAAGAAAAAGATCGTTAATTACCTTCGAAGTGAATTTATGCTGGGATTAGAATTGATTGACGGTATTGAAAAATGGGCATACACTCGTTTAGTCACTTTGAATCTCATGTCTCATGACGATTTATTTACACAAGAATCGCGAATTTGAAGGTCAGCCGATATATTCAGCCTTGAAGAATTAAATTCGATAGTCTGTATAACCAGAGCTTCTCATTCTCTTCTTTATTATCCACGTCGAACGACGAAACATTGGTGGTGCGTTACTACTTTGAGTTTGATATGTATAAACCAGTCTCATTTTAGGCGATAATCCCGGCGTGGTTAGGAGCATCACCGTTGGGACGTGCTCCTATAACACCAGAGCACGACGCACAGTTGAACTTATTGGAGCACGCGTTGACGAGGACACCGTTGCAAATGGATTCAGAAAAGCCACGTAGCTATCTGCCGAAGATGCCATGTGCAACGGCTTCCTATTATCCACAGTCGCCGCCGGCCAATGCCGATACTCTCGAGTACTACCTCCGACTTAGCCCTGAGACGCTTTTCTTCACGTTCTACTATATGGAGGTATGGCAAATTCCTGATCCTATTCTTTCAGTGTTTTTCATGCGGGGCTGTGGTCTTTGAATGTGGTTAAACTAGAGGAAGAGGGTAAGCGTGGATTGAATGAACCTCAATCACTATCTATTGCAACTTCTTGTGTTATACTGACCAAAGCGAATTATAATTTTTCATCACACTGCTGGCTATATTCAATTAATTGTATGCTGGTTAGCTGGGAAGTGTTCTCATTCTTGTCTTATGATGCGTTAGTGTTAGGCTGTTATCACCCGAACTTTTCACCTCATTCTTCTCCCATCTCCATAGAGAGGTGTAATTCTAGACGGGACATCTGAATGCTTTGAGATGCCGTATGTTTTTGAACGATATTTTTTAACTAAGGTGAGAGGTAATCGTTTTCTACAATAGTATAATAATATAGAGATATAATAGCAATGTAACAATGATAATAAGAGTGGCAATAATAACAGTAATAATAGTAATAATAGTAATAATAATAATAATAATAATAATAATAATAATAATAATAACAATAGTTATATTACTAGAATATGGCATAATGTGATTTTCAGGGTTCGCGTGCTCAACTTTTGGCTGCAAAAGCGTTGAAAAAACTCTCGTGGCGATTTCATACAAAATATTTAATGTGGTTTCAACGTCATGAGGAACCCAAACAAATAACCGACGATTATGAGCAGGTTAGTAGTGTCTGTTGCCTCTTTTTTTCTCGCTTATGGGGGCAATGCACTTTCGGATGGTGAGGTAGTGATTGAAAACTTCTTCACCTATCTTTCGTCTGTAGTTTCCCTTGACCTGACGCTTCCCTCAGGTAATATCCACACCCATCTGTTGACTAACTAGTTCCTCCTCTGTTGGCTAGTCCTGACGAAACTACTTATCATTCTAGTGCTGACGTTGGATGTATTTTAATTTATTGGAGAGAGAGAGAGAGAGAGAAGAATGGAATACTCTCGTTGCATAAATTAAATAATATATATCATTTTATTCATATTTGAAATTTATAAGTGACAAATATCAGTGATAAATAAAGTGGTGTTTGTGTGTGAATGGATGATTTGAATTTTGTTTGTAGGGCACTTATGTGTATTTCGACTTCGAGAAGTGGTCACAACGCAAAAAAGAGCAATTTACATTCGAATATCGTTATCTTGAAGATAAAGATTTCGATTAGGTATGCGTCGTGTTTCCAGTTATCTCTCTTATTAACTAATATTTGCATCGCACCAACCCATCGTTCGCCTCCGTTCAGAAATTTTAGTATTTTTGTGTTCATCCGTTGTTCTCTTCTCCTTTTTTTGTGAATTTTATATCCGTTAGCATGACATATAATTCGACAGCAACTGTCGTTTAATTGTTATAGGCAGCAATATACGTTGTTTTTATTTGCGAATTTTTCTTCTCTCACATTCGATGCATCTCTTTCGTTCGGCCCCCTTTGTGAGTTTATTTCGCTTCTCACCATCTCTTTTAATTTTCGCACTCGCTCTGCCAAGTTGAATTATTTTCTTTTTCAAATTCAACAATATATTAAAAAGCGATAGGAATTGTATCTTTTGATCTCTTAAATAAGCGCAGTAAAAAAAATTAGCACATCGTTTAGAACATTGTTGTTGTTTTGCCTATCAATGAGCGGAGGCTGGCTGATGGTAGGTGTTAGCGATGAGCATTAATGACAGCTGATTGAGTTGATTGACTTCTCATTTGCACCACTCTCTGAGTCTATAATTCCATGAGCCGAGGGTTCCCACTTTGTTTTCGGGTCATCTCCTCTTGTTTCGCTTTCCATCTCGAATTTTATTTTAAGCTGCTATTTTTCGAATTTCTTCATTTTCGAACGTTTTGTTCATATATATGTGATATGTGTATGTGTGCGTTGCTGGTTTCTTTGTTTTGTTTGTAAACATACAAACATTTCCAACGGCCATCCCATGCGGAATTTTTTTTTTCTTTATTGAAAAGAAGCGAAAAAAAACATAAGGGAGTGATTTTGGTGAATTTTGTTATTCGTAAATACTTCAGCGTTTTTTTTTTCATTGATATGTGTGTATTATTAATTGAATCGAACTGATTTAATTTTTTTAAAATATAATGAAAAAGTTTCTCATCTCGCAAAGATTTGAACAGTGGTAATGTTTTGTGGGAAAAAAGTGATAATTCAGTATGGAATAGCTGCAGCTAAATTGAACAAGGATTAGTCTTGGCTGGTTGCAATTGGTAATCAAATTGATTCGAATTAAGATTTGTTGGGTCGACGAGATGAATTATTAAGCGTTTTTATTAATCCAAGTTTTGGAAAAGGAATGCTTGTTTATTGCGCTTAGTTCAGGCACATTGATCAGCTTCAACCATGCCGACTAGATAGATGGTTATGAGGGTTGGAAAGCACTATGAAAGTTGCTAAGCGTCAAGAATTAGTGAAGCTAAGCTCGAAACTCCTTTGGGGTAATCAAACGCATCGTTGCCCTCGTCAGAAGACTACAACATTAACCAACCATGCCATTTTACCGATGCATTCGACGATAGAAAATTATACTAGCAATCGTTGTTACTGAGTAGTGGGTTGTCCATCACGATGACTCATAGTCTCATAGGCAAGTTGATTACTCATTCTGAAGGTGGTAATCCAGATCTTTAACGCCAGCTGTGATGAAAAAATTGACATTTGGATGAACAATCCAACCGATATATAGCGTTGAAGTGAAACGTTTCGCCGAAAATCAAGTCATTTTTTTTTTTGAAGTGAAATGTTAATGAGCCGCCGGAGATTCAATCATGAAATCTCATCATCACTGACTTCTTTTGCGTCGACAGAACTTTCGTCGATCAGCTCTTGTTCATAATTATGAGGTTGACACTCGGATAAGTTGATTCGGACACTATTCGCCTAGAAGGAAATATACTGTAAAAATTTGAATAAAACATTTTACGTCATTAAAGAAGCCTCATCTTTCAATCTTCCCTCTTGAGAAGCAGGTACACGCCTTTCATAAACCTACTTTAAGAGGCGTACTATAGTTGACATCATGTTTATGCATCCAGTGGTTTCAGCTTGTCACAAAATCCGGTGAGTATAATGTGCTTGAAAAGGAGGATATCCTTCGATGCCGTGTTTCACATTGATTCATCAACTCTAAAGGGATATATAGATAATCCATGGTGCTAAAAACATCCAGCTTAGAAAATTTATGCAGGTGGTTGGATCACGTAAAACAGATAGGCATTTTTCAGTTGTTTTTTTTTTTTTTTTTTGGCAACATGTGAAATTGGTCGATGAGGCAAGTGGAATAATGAAATGTATTTCGTGTGAACTTCTCCAACATGTTTCTATATTTGTTTAGCAATTCGAGATGAAACGTTCGGATCTCTAATTCGATGATTGATTGTTGTTTCAATACTGCTAACTTCAAAAATTCTCTCTGATCTCAAATCGACATTCCACGATAATTGCAATAAAAAATTGGATTTTATTTGCGGAAAGTAAAAAGAAAAATATGAAATAGAAAGAGAAACTATGATCGAAGTAATGCTGTAACTTATTCACTAATGAAGAGTTCATTTTGAAACTCAATAAGAGTTGTAATAGTTTCATAGATTGAGGCTTAAAAACGATAGTAGCATTGGCAATAATGAAGAACGATATGCGAAATGAATTCACGCTTACTTGTTGCTCAGGATAGATCCAAGGCTTCCATGTTGGTTGATTGTTTGCCTTCCATGCTGGATATTTGAGACAAGCTTTATGCAACTTCTTCATCATCCTTGGTCCAATCACCCTTGTCAAACGATTAATCAACCATGCGGGCAGTTTACCTGAATTTAGATAGGTGAGGGTTTTTTTCTAGGACGCTAAGAATTCAGAAACCTTTGCTCCTTTCCTCGTCTCTTTCAAGTTGAAATCCAAATTGTGTAGGTGGCAAGAAGAAATTTTTAAATAGAGTTTCTAATTTAAAAAAATAGTAAGTGTCAATTACTTAACCTATGTAAGTAAAGTTTAGAAATAAGAATTTCACATAAATATATTAGTAAAATTTGTTTCAACTGCTCCGATATGCAAATATGCTAAATTATTGCGATTTGCACACATTAATGGTGATATAAGATGGTAAAATATAAACCTTTTGGATCAGAATGTGTGGCATACATTAGCTGACAGCCAACATCTGCTTCTGTGATCAAATATGCGGTAAAGAAGACGACACCGCGGACATAGCCCTTTACTGGTGGATATTTCTGAAGACATATTAGTAGTGAAACAAAAAAAAAGTTGCATGTCACACATATGCGAAGGTCATGAACTCTTGTTATGGATAATTTGAGGGATTTCATTTCGTTTGGTTGAAATCAGAATTGAACTGATTTTATTTTGATGTTTAATCGTTGAATCAATAAGAATAAGTGCGTAGATCAGTTGTTTTTGCATTTAAAAAATATAGTAGTGCTTTTATTAATGTTCATAAAAAGTATTATAATGGTTCCCTATTATTTAACGACATACAACACTATCCACTTAACGAAATCTACATCGACGTTTTATCTTATATAGTTTATCTTTATCTTATAATTATATATATAATGTAAAACTCATATTCACCGTTTTATCAACAGATAAATGAAGCAGAGTGAATATAAAAGAAAAAAGAAGGGAAAAGATCACCTCATGGCATACTGAATGACTGCATATGAATTTTTCGTGACCAGTATCGAGCCAAGAACGTTGCATAACAAAGTCACGACTTCGAAATGGTGGCATCCCACCAACTGCAATTCCCTTTTCATTTCAAATCTCTACTTAATTTACATAGTAATTAATAATAACTTATTCAATTTTCTATCAAACTAATAACAACGAATAAATGAATGAATGAAACATCCCTATGGGACGATCATTTGCATTTTTGAGACATTTAGACATAAGCATAATTAAATCAGCCGTTAACCGCTTAGAAAGATAAAAGAATAATTTCTTCGTTCACCTATGATTCCCGAAAAGATGAAAAAGGAAAATCTCCTCATCTTCTGCTTTAGCAAATATTCGCTACTCATTAACATCATTTTTGCATCAAACTAATTCAAGTAAAAACGATTGTTTGAACTAGTTTAAAACGTTATGCGCTATTATTTCATTATTTTCATCTGATACTTCAATGATATCCCCCGAATCTATCCTTCCATATCCTTCATTACAAACACTATCCGCACTGCATAATAATTCGAAAAAAATACCTCACCTGCATAATAGCAGATATCGTTATTGGGATTTATCAAGCCGACATCCTCAGCATTCAACATATAGTTATCCCATTTAGATCTGTATAAAGGATCATGAAGGACATCATAGGCTACAGATGCGGATACATCAGGCATATGACAATGCGCCTGAAAATATCAATCATCTTCTAGGTGCACAATAAAAAACAACCTTGCTTTCCCTCATTTAAGATAGATATTTCCTTCTCAACCAAATCCCCTAGACGATGACCGCAATCACCCTCATAATTTAATTGCTATCGAGGCAAATACCTTTCTATTTTAATGATTGCACTTATTTCAGTATGTTAATTCAATTTTAATTAGAAATTAAGTAATATTGAGTGCATTGAATATTATTTTAGAATTATAATTAGTGTATTTTATGGAATATATATAGAATGGGCATGAACAATCCGCACACAATTGTTTTACTCTATGTGCACCGTTTCGCTCAAACTTGCTAAAAAAAAATAAAAAAAAATTTGAAAATTGTGCAACGAATTTCTTTATCTTTCTTTATCTTGCTAGCTCTATTGACAATTGCATAAATCAACTAAGAAAATGCTAAAATTACCTTAATCATGCAAAAATCAGAAGTTGGAATATTCCTCGTCCATACTTTAGTCGGTTTTCTATCGTATACGCAAACCCAATCGTCATTATTTTCACATAAACCTTTTATATACAAAAAATCGGCATCCTCAAAAATTTTGACTTGATTAACGAGTACACCCGAATATTGGCCAATTTTAGCATCATCAACACCTAAAATTAATTCAATATAATTTTAGGTTTGTTTGCGATTAACTTATATCAATTCAACAACACATAAAAAAGTCATTGATATTTAACAGCAGTATGTTGAAACGTATTGTAATTAATTCTTATTTTAGGGGGGAAATGTGAGGAATCCTTTCGGCTGCCTTATGACCTATATATATATATATATATATATATATAATGAGGCAATTATTTTAGCTTGATATAAAATACTTACTAGAAGATTGATTACCTTCTCGCTCAGTATTTTCATTTCTTTTCGATGGCTACCGCCTTCACTAGGTAGTCAACATTTTCATCAACAACTCATTGGAAGCGGAA
>JAAVTS010000654.1:14896-29637 GCA_022845575.1 Baylisascaris ailuri
GTGGGTCGATTAGCGTTTTCTTTCATCAAGGCATAACACACGAGCCACATCAAGGAACGGCTATTGCTGCTCACTCATAAGCATATAATGATATGCACCTATGTATTCCACATTTACTTATATGTCTAATGATAGGAATGCAAATGCACTCGATTGCTCAAGACAGCCCAATTGATATGATATTTTATAAAACGCCAATAATGCCATACTAAGGTGCACAATTTCTAAATCGGCCCCTTCAAATAAAAATATAATTTTACTTCTCATTTAAACAATTGCATAATTTAAGTAGTTTGCAAATTTTGTGGTATTTTAAAGGATCTATAAGCAATAAGAAAAGAACATCCATGCATATGTGTGTATCTTGCAAAAGTTTGTTAAAACCGCGAAAACCATAGCCGCGCAAAGGTTTACTGAATTAAGTTTTTTCTTTACATATTGAGGAAGCATTGCATGGGTCGAATATTTTTCACTAAAAAATCAACAACGTCAGACAAGTAACATGGGATGGGAGCCGTAATAGCTCCACAGTGGAGCACTAAAGAAGACAACAGCAACAATTCGATTATACTATGAAGTGTGATGATGTGTAAAGCAAAATGAGTCAAATAAAAAGAAGCAGTTGATGAGCCGAAAAGAGTAATGAAGCGAAGAATAAAACCTAGTGTGTTGACGTTACGTATTGCTTGCAATAATACATGCTTAAAATTTTTGTGTTCAACTATTAATCAGACGTTCTCTTCAAATTAACAAATGTCACGAACGTATTGATGCAATTTTCATATATAAATAATATTGCTGACTGAACGTCGAAGTATTTCTCAATATTCTCGAAAACTTTTTCATTCGGTTTTATAGTCGATTAATTTAAGAAAAGGATCTCAAATGTTGAATTGATTATCACTATCGTATTAGAATCGCTTTTATGCATACTACTTAAATGAGCAATGTTATTGCTGCAAATTCCATTAGATTATATGCGACAAATATTGCAGTGATAACCCTAGATTATGGTAGCAATTTCTATAGTGGTGCCACTATCGCTCATAGTTTATTTATGAATGAATTCTGCAAAATATGTTTAATATATATTTTTTCCTCATGAGTGTCCCCTGTTGATTTCAATGCGAGCTGCCCAGTACTATCGTCGAGAATAAACTTTAGACATAGCACTGGGCATATGCGTCGGTGACGTTTAAGAGATAATGCAACCTTTGATTTGAGAAAGGGAGAGGGGCAGGATGTAGTGGCACCGAAGAGTTGCTTTAATATGATTTAATATCAGAAATAATACATCAATGAGGCTATCAAGCGAGATGCATATATTTTATAGTAAGAGAAACCATATAAAAAAAAAAATTCAAAAGCGTAAAGCTAAAAGCAAAGCAGTCCCCATAGCGTAATCGAAAGACGTGCAACTATTGCGAGTGATGAGCAGCAATGAAGAAAGCAAGTACACCCATTATGGGCGGGATAAAGCATAACCAAATGTGAAATGATCTGTGTTCTATGCGGCTAGTATGATGGCAACGTTATCTATCGTTGGAATATCACTAAAACGAGTGCAATATTTGAGAAATGATTTTGCATGATTCAATGCAATCGAGTTAAGGAATCGAATTAAGTCCAACGATTCCTAAACAATACCTCTAGTAGCAGGGGAGTATTTAGTTTTGTCGACTCCAGAATTCCTTCGAATTTGATGTAATCTTCGAGTTCAACAGAGACATCACCCAGTACTTCATTGCTCTCTGTATCGAATTCATTTTGCACAACCCCTTTACATACAGTTGTCCTTTTGATCTATTATGTTGGGGACAGTCTTATTAATCGACCGATCGGGGAATTGGCTCCACTCCTCCTCTGAGATCAACGATCGCGCATATCTCGAAAACTTAATGAACGACCGCACTTTTAGAATAAGTACTGCAAGAGCTTCACATCAAAATAATGAAGGCAAACGGAAAGCTTTGCGGTTTCTGATTTCGATACACCCGACTGCTCTTTAAGTTTCTCTAATATATATATGTTTACTAATTGCTCATTATCGTTTCCTTAATTGTTCAATGAACAAATAAAATCACAAAGAAAACGCATTCAATAACTATAGATATCTATCTCTACATGAGGCAAATCATTGAGCATTACATTGGCATTAATAATGATGCAACACAAAAGTCATTGCAAAAGTTTTTACTTGTAAGATTTCTGCTGAAAATTGATAAAATATATAAAGCATGTTAACGATGCTATTAAATGGCTGACATCTTTGTTATCTATTCTTTATATGGATATTTGGCAGTTCATTTAGTGACAATTTTTTATGCTTTCAGCAGCATTATTTCATAAAGACTAATAAGATAATCTCGAAATAAATCATATTGATAGCGCATTCATTAAAATCAACTTCTTATCAGATATGATAAAACAATATGTTATAGTGTTATATCTCTTTATCATTTTTAAAAGTTGCAATTATATTTATTTGCCGAAAATTTATTTTCCCCCAAAAAAATTCGATTTAATTCGACTTATTTCTCTGTTCCATTTCGATAACTTCTTTGTGAAGTTCAATCGTTATCATATTTGAAAATATAACAAAAATATAACAAACCATAATGAATACTGCTCACAAAGCAATAACTTCTAAAGAAATTTCTTTTTTTTACGATCGCTTTAAAGATAATATATTCATATATTCACTACTGAAGAAAAATGATATTGCAAAATATTTGCTAATCTATGAAAGACATCATGAAAATTTTCGAATACAACGATGATATTTTGAATTTCTTATCAAAATTTTCACACATATTTTCATATGATCAAGAAGACTGAGACTGATTGTGCAAAAATTTTCCTCTAACATTCACTTAAATCGAAAAAAAAAAATATTTGAAGAGTATTAATAACTTCTATCGTTTATATATCTAACTATCCATTATTATTATGTCTGCAAATTGATCACTCTTATGTTTATAATTTATTATTCACATGGTGATTTTCCATTTATCTAGTCAATGAATGCAAAATATATTCTAAATACTAATATATTAAGGAAATGTATATTTTTCCAAGTTTATTATTTTTGAATGCAAT
Source organism: Baylisascaris ailuri (assembly GCA_022845575.1). Lineage (NCBI taxonomy): Eukaryota > Metazoa > Nematoda > Chromadorea > Rhabditida > Ascarididae > Baylisascaris > Baylisascaris ailuri. Next base: position 17,996 of record JAAVTS010000654.1, read on the forward strand.
TTACATAAAACTTAAAGAGTTTTTGTGCATATAATAATAAATTAAGGATAGAAATTCGAATTTGATTATATATCATTAAAACTCATTTTAATATGACCGTCTGAATATATTGAAAATGAACAAGCAATAAACAGCAAGCAGCTTTGTGGCATACTTTTTTTTTACTGGCAGCAATTCAAAATAAACAGTTCAATTCGATGAGAGGGAGAGGGGGGGGGGGGGAAGGGGAGGAGGGGGATAAGACACCAATAAGTGATTATCGGAGCACAACACAGCATAGGTCATGGATGTTGAAGGGAGCGCAATGATTCTATGCAATTTTCATCTCTTCATTTCACGCATCCTGTTCCACCTTATCGTTCTTACAACACTGATACTTATTTCCTTTTAGAGGCATTCTTTAGCACATTTGATGGGGTTTCTTTAATTCGTAAACCCTCAACAATAACCACTTGTAATTAATTATAGCACGAGTCGATTTTATATTTTTTCGAGATCTTGAAAAGAAGGTAACATTCATCGAAGTTCTTTTAAATGTACAGTGCGAGTGGAAATTTTATACCAATATTAGTGAGCATAAAAACTATCCACTAAAATCGCAATCATCAAGCATAAAGATGTACTGTCTACACCATTCAGTATTGAACCCTTTCGGATTTTGTTGAAAATAACACTTTCACGTTTCACTGCTTTCTATCCCCTCAGAAAAAAAAAAAATTTTTTTAGATCTGTTTTCGTTCCCTCTGAAATCATTTTCGCTTAATTCGGTTTTTTTCGTTTTTTTTTATAAATGCAAATTTCCATAGGAAAAACGACTTATTTCAAAGATTCTTTAAGACGAAAATGTTCTTCGAAAGCCACAATGAGCAACACATATGAAACGCGACATATGTACTTTATCGCATTTGGTCTTTCAAGAGATCGGATGTTATGTAGAGCGATTTTCCTCGCGGTTGTCCCCTCCCCTTCCTTCGGAGTATTTTTTACGACTAGTCCGGTGGACGGGGTGTAGATGGCATGAGCAACGTCCTCTCCACCATCATAGAGACCATAATTTATAAGTGGGATTGCTGAGGTAGCAATCGTCCCTATCTTCGTACGTCTCCGACCAATTTTCCTCCGCAGGAGAGGATAGAAGGATAAGGAAAGGGAGTAGTGCAAAGGATCGATAACTGTAAAGGATAAATACCAAAGACTGATTAATATAAATTGATCTCCATCAATGCTTAGACACTTAGACACTTCCTAGGTCAACGTTGTTGTGATCGTTGCATGGTGGCAATATCGTATTGCACTAATTTTAATATCACAAATCAAATCATGTTCATTTGCAAAATAACGAATATATGAAAATGATTTCAAACGCGATAGTTCGAATGATGTGACGATAAACGAAGCAAACGAATAAATGAGAGCGCATCCATCGATAGTCGAGAAAGGTGACGTGGCGAACGGGTGGCAGCAATTGCTCGACACCTATGTGTGTGCTCTATAAGCTAATACATGATGAATGCATAGCACACATCTAGTGTAATGCTTGTCATTAAAGCACAATTACTTTTTGTTCAATTTTTATGCCATTCGTGACAGCCGATGTGAATTGTTTACTGCTCTACATATATCAATATTTCGACTTTGATTTTTAAGTTTAGAAAGCTGAAACTAGAGGGGATGAAAAGAGAGTGAATTAACGATGCGATCAAATTTAGTTTTAATTAGCCGTTGAGAAAAAAAACCCTCTAGCATAAAATATTCGCATTGGAAAAGTTTCGTTTCAATGGATTTTTTCTTCGGCAAAAAAATTGAAAAAAGTACCTTGCGATGACGTCATGTACTTTCTTCTGCAAAAAAATAAACGAAAAAAAAACAAAAAAAAACATGCGATGACTTAATGCATTAAAGAATGTAGACAATATGAGTACTATCTACCTGTAAATTTTTATTTGGCGAATCACAAAAGTTGGAATGATGAAATTTAGTGAATATACTCTACATTGGAGAGTGAGATGCTGAGTTTAATTTCTTTCTGACTTATTAGAGGTGATTTATGCTCATTTAAAAACGTCACAAACTTCGATATGAAACTTTCGTCGGCAGCCAATTTAATATCTGCTTGAAAACTTTTCTTTTTTTTTGCATATTTTCGAATGAAATTTTAGCTCTACGAAATAAAATGCAAAATGCGCATATCAACGATGCGTTTACCCATTTTTTTTTTTTTTTTTTTTTTNATGCGTTTGCCCATTTTTTTTTTTTGCTTGATTCAGTCATCTAATCGAGGCTCTTATGTTAACGATGGATACTGAATAAAACATTTATAATGAACGAGTATATATGTGCGGGAAGGTGGATTCGAATACCGAATAGAATTTTCGGTGAGATTTTTTCATTTGCAATTCAAAAAAAAAAAACTTTTGAATTTTTACTGCTTTTGTTTGCAACAAATTCGCTATAACTATTTTAAAGTGGAAACAATATATTATTACTCGTCAATTTATTCGATCTTCAATAGAAAGTACTTTCGAAGAACGTCTCTATCGAATACTTTCGATTAGTGATGTAGCTTCTTTAATTGTTCATTCAGTGTACAAAAAAAAAACTAGCTGATTGGCTAAGAGGGATTCTTATCGAGTCATTGTTTAAAGCATTGATGCAACGAATTTCAACAAGTTAAATCGAACGAGATGTCTTCCTCAACAATTTAACAATCAGTTTCCCTAAGGAATTTCTTTCCAATTTTATTCCTCATTATTAAACTTTCAAAGGTATTCATTCGTCTTAAATGCATCGAAATTTTCGAATAAGCCACTATTAGTGCGTATTAAAATAAACATCACACGCTACAAAATTGCTGCTGATTTTATATCCATTAAAAAAAAAACAACTGCAAAGTCCACTATAGCAATATTGTGTCCGTGTATGTATGTACCATATATGTGTTTATTTGTTTGTTTGTCTGTCAATCTGTTGATTTATCATTTTCAGCTTGAGAACCACTGAAATTAAAGTTGTGCAATTCACTAAGCGTAATACGCCTAATAGATTGAGCCTAGTGTGCATTATTACTAGATTATATTCATGTTGATGTGGCAATCTTGAAAGAAATTTGGAGCAATTAGAAGCACTCAAAAACATGCATAAATTCTATGTCAATTAGATGTTTGTTTTACATCTATCGATTATAAAACCAACAACCATTTAGACATTTCTGATCAATTAACAATTAACAATTTGATCAATTAACATATAAGAGCGCAATTTTTGCAGTTTTGATTATTTCATAGTGTCTTATAAAATGTATTGACCTAATGAACGAAATTATAGAAAGCATATATCGCGTCAGCTTCATTAGCATATTTCTCTATTTATTTTATTTGTAATATTAAATTCAACTATCATAAAGTCATATAATGCTTAACATCTAAATAAATAATCGAAAAAATTTGCATAAAATTGATAACATGACGCCAATTGTAGTGACGAATGGAGAAGAAGTTAGTAAAGGAGGAAAATCGATTGAAGCATCAAATTACTCTTCCTCGAAAATTTCAATCATTTTTTTTTTTCTATTCTATCGCTTGCTAGTATCTAACGTTGTTTTATTATAGGCAATAGTGGGAATTTATTGCTGAAATACTGCAATTATAGGCTACAGAATGATTACATCTCTATCGACGTATTGCGTGATGATGCTCAGAACATAATAGCAGACCCGGAGCCTTTTAGTGGTATCGGATTTTTTGCTACGAACGCGGACAGTTGCGCCTAATTTGAGAATTTTTAAAAATTAGAGTGTAATTTAAGGTGAGAATATCTCAAAAACGTGTTTTCAAAAATTTGCGGCTCTTTTCTAGCGAAAATAGAAAATGATGCTTCTTATATTTGGTAGTTAAATATGTTTTGCTTTTATCTAGAAAAAATTTTCTTTTTCTCTTTCGTTATCAGAAAGTTTGTTCACAATAGCTTTCCTAGATGAAACAAAATATGCAAATAATTAAATATAAAATTCGACAGAAAAATGCAAATTTCAGCTGTAAATGATTGAATTAAACATAGCACAATCTCACCTCTATTATATTTTACTATGTTAGTGTTGAAATCAACTCCTCTCAGGTAATAATCAAAATTAAAAAAATATCACCACAAACAAAAAAAAAAAAATCTAAAAGATCAAAGTTCAATCACATCGATCCTCTAAGATACGATAATGTATCAACACGGGCAAATTGCTTTGTTTTTATCGCACATTGCACAATGGGACGCAATTCATCTCTATTGTAAAGCGTTTGCGTGCCCTGTTCTTAAAGCTGCAGGCTGACGATATCCTTTTTTTTTTTTCTGTTTTCTATTCTTATATTCAAATTAAAATACTATTTTAAATAATGTGAAAATATTATATTTTAAAAAAAATATAATTTTAATTCTAGTCGATTGCCATTTCATTAGAAAATTTCATTTCCAAATATGCAGTTTAGAGTAGTTAGGCAAATGCGCAATTTAGAGTAGTAGTTACACAATTTAGAGTAATTTAAAGTAATTTAGAGTATTGAAACTAAAATCTAAATAATTTTTCTGCGACGTGTTTCTCTTTGATCTTCTAGTACAAGACCCAACAAAGATTCTATAGGATTTTTTTTTTTTCTATTTAAGTGATACTCATCGAGCATTTTATTTTATTTATAAAGAAATACACGATGCGTTTAGAAATTCAATTGAAAAATCTTCCGATTTGATTGTTACTCTGTGACTGTGAAAACATAGAAAACTTGGCCAAGAGGGAAACACGATAAACACCTACATATTCCTCTCACTATACTGTCTACTGTTATAGGTTACGGATTAGTAATAAAGAAGTATCGAGAAATATGTTCATATTCCAATTGATTTAGCCACTTCTTTATGACTTTCTCAGCAGAATTGTTGTATTTAACACGAACAAATCAAAATGCAATCGAACTAGCTGCAAAAGATGTGAGCTTATTCTCGTCATGTTTAAGAGCCTAAAATAACCTTTCATAATTAATTGAGAGTTGATATAGTGGATGGACGATGTTCGCCTATGATTATACTGTGTCCACGAAATTCCGGATTCGCTTATGATTATATTGTATCCACTAAATCCCGGAATTCTAACTTCACTGGTTCATTGTATGTTGTCTGCCGAACAAACAGACAGACAGACACATACATACAAATGCCCCAACATAAGCTATCATACTGAGCTTTGCGAACACAAATTTGCAAGAGCGGCTAGAAAACCGAATTGATTTTGTAGTTTAGGTGTTCTCATAAGTGGTGCAACAAATGAGAAGCAAATCCGACAATTCTACAATAGCGCATAAAACCTACTTTATCAAATTCATAAATCTGAACGGAAGATCCGATGTTACAGTTGATTTAAATTGAAGTTTAAATTGGCTAATAATTTCAATGAGTGCATAAACAACGATATATTGTAAATATAGTTGCAAAATTTATTGAAAAATTTTGATCCTATTGTGAGATTTCTTGTATTGATCTTGTCTTGCGCTCACACCAGAAAATATCGAAGAATTCCGCAATTTTATTGGTCGAATCGTTAAGCGATCGTCACATTAACTTTAACAAAATTCATAATTCATGAAGAAAATTTTCAGCTTAGTTTTATGAATATTTGTGGGGGGTTTTTTTTCGCAGCTTACTTAAGCACCTGAGACTCTCACCTTCATTTGCAAGCTTTAGTAAATTAATTTCTGCTTCATAATTCATACTTTCATGCTTCAATTTGTTGAGCATTTATGTAGCAAACTTGTTTGGTGGAGCTAGGCAATTCCGTTGAAACTACGAGATGATACATTCAGCTGCTATTGTGCAACTCAATTAGTTCTTACTCATAGTCTTACTCCAAAGATGAGATATACATGTAGAAGACTCATTATTAGAATAGAAATAGGCTATAAGTTTTTACATTCATTATATTTACGCATAGAATATGCTTAGTAAATTGTACAGATGTGAACGTTTTTCATCATATTCTCAATAAATCACTGATATAAATTATCTCATTCGACGACGTTTCTCGTTGTAGTAGTCACCTCATAAAATCCACTAAAATAGATCATCATTGACTTGTCAATAATGCTCTATCTAAAACACATTGTTTATAGCCGTGTTTACAACGTTCATTGTGCTCTATAAACACTAGATTCGACTCGTGGCATTCGCTAATCCCTCAAGAACACAATCGTCGATTCACTAAGATCAAAGGTGATCGCTTTGAAATATATATTGGTGTTGAAACGATGCAACCGCCGAGACAAATTGTGCGATAAGAGCGATTGTTGTTGAGTTGTTTATCGATGATGCTGTCTGCTATGCTCTTAGCTTTTAGTATCGCATCGTGCCGTTGATTTATTTATTCATCGATGACGATTATTTAATGCTTCCTTTTATTTTATTTTTTTTAAAATATCCTCTCTAAACAAATAGGAAATTCTCTTACTTTTGTATTGCAACTTTATTGCATCTGATAGTGAAGATAAGGTAACAATAGAGTTATTGATATCAGCTTGATGTGAGTGAGCTCATTTCAGCCTGTTATCAGTAAGCTGTTATCAGTAAGTTGAACATTGCTTGCATCATTTCAGCTTATCGAAACACGATGGGAATGAGTGATAGAGAGAGTTTATCTCAATGAGATATGTGCATAAGAGTTGGCACATTATGCGCTTTTTTTTTTAAAATTTCACTCTGAAAATAATTAGAACTGCAAACTAGTGAAAAATAATCCACGCCACCAAATGTAGCACTCATACTGATTAAAAATTGTATGCAAATTTCTAAACTCATTAGATCAATTGAAAAATTTGCGTAGAAGGTTTATGTTGCACATTACACCTATTTTTCCATGAAATAGTATGCATTTCTACACCATATTTATATTTTATTTTATGTATGGTAACTGAAATCCCACAAAAAATTTGCATATGAATTTAATCATAAAGCAGCATTGCAATTTGCGGTTGTATGGTTTCCTCTTTCCATATTTAATAGCAACGTTAATCGATAGCTGAAATACTGTAAAACATATATTTAAAAAAAATATATGTTAAAAAAAATATATATATGCTTTTTTTGATAGCTCGCTTTATCGTTTATGGAAAGAAAAAGTGACCACGACCAAATAACCACAAAGTATCAGTGTCACAGATTCAGCTTGAATTTGTCATAGATTGGCTTACCTTCGAATTACCTAGCTGTAACTGCGTTTTGTGTTATGATTGCTTTTCGTAATGACCAAGTTTTAAGTTAACTTCTTAACCGAATTTTTAATGAAAATACTGTTGAGGAGGATAGGCTTGACGGTAATAAGGATGCCAATAAGCAAATAATTCCCTAAATTGTATGTTAAGTAATATGTATTAGTGAGTTTGTGAATTTCCGCTTTTTTTTGCCCCATTTAGGCAATTAATTTTAACTTCACATTAGCACAGAGGTGCGCCATAAAGGTTTTTTTTTTAAACGATCTTATAGACTTATAAGCATATTGGAAATAACTAGCTTATTTCACAGCCTAATAAGTGAGAAAGCACGCTAGAAGAGCTGACAGCGTGATGCTTGGAATAAGATAAATTTGGAAAATTTTTCTTAGAAAAATTTTTCTTTTTTTCTGAATTTCGTTCTCCTCGAGCACCATATTCACTCAGATCTATACTAACATTGTGCACATAAACGACTCTACGATCATTATTATCTCAGTATAGCACTTTTATCGTTTTTGATCATATCGTCTTTATAAAACTTTCAAAAATAGACGATTTCACGACTTGGCAGAGTAGATCAATCGATTATTTTGAATTGTGAATAAGTAGGAAAAAGTGCGCGGTAGTGCATTCTTATTTTAGTTGGTCTAATCACTCTTTTAGATCCTCTATAAAAGACGAACGCTTTTGTGAATCAATTGGCGTAGAACAAAAAATCTAACATATTGACAATGCTCAAAATATTTGTTCTTGAATTTAAATGCACATATCTATTGTCAATTTTAATGAATGAACTTAAACATCGGTATATAAAGCCATCAAATAGTATGCAGCGAAATCACCAAATTTTAGAACTCTAGCCTCATTTGTTGCTGAACTGGAATCTGGAATACAAACACACAGATGGGCACATATAGACGCGATGCTGTCATAATAAGAGCGTCATGATTTGCTTTATTTTACTTTACTAGTATTTAAACTAGTCGAGTTACTTAATTCAATGATAGCAAATTTCTTTGCAAACTCATTTGTACACACAAATCAGATATATCTCTTGGCTGCTTATGGTTACGCGTGCAGCTGACTGGTTTTAAAATCTATTCGAATATGAAATTCAAATCTATCTAAATTTCCGTCCTTCTTGACCATTGCCCGCAAACTTTTCGTAGCAAACATCCAACTCTAATTTCAAACTTATAGTGTCGTCATTGCACTAAATATTTCGCGCGTTAAATATTTTTCTAAAATTTTCTGTAAATATTTTTACATTTAGGAAGATCACTTATGTACTATCATGATTTCAACACTTTAATGAATGTTGAATTCTCGATATTAATTCAACACTTAATATTAATGAGTTGAATTACAATTGCGTGTTATTTAGTACTCTATAAATTCATCTCGTTGAGTTTTTCATTAAAGCATTTGGCGCTAATCATTACGTTCACTATTTGTAGCTCCAATTTCACAAGTATCTCTAGTTGAGGCATTGTGCTGATCCTATCTGATCGACAAATCACAACCACTTAAAAGAAACGTTTACTGAGTTCGGCGGCTAAATTTTTATGCTCTTCATTTTGTTTCTTATTTGATCTATAGTATTTAAGCACCACTTTAACTCCTATGTCGTCATTTCTACGCTATTAGATTCGTATAGTTGCTGGCTTTAGTCGTTTTCTGTTCAGCCATTATTATTGGAGTGCCGAAATCTTTTCATGCATTTGCTGATATCGATAAACCTAATCTTATTGTTTATTGCTATTATTGCATAGGTTAACTGTCAACCTTATGCCACCGTTTATATGATTAGGTTTTGCTTGAAATACGTAGTCTTATCCGTTTTATTTCCTACCGAAGATACTATCTGGCGCATGTTTGAGAGTTTATATAAGCGTTTATTCAGCATCATTACGGTAAGGTTGCGTTTAAATTTTGCCTTAAGTTATACAAAGCATTTTTTTTTCAATAGTGTATACAGAATAATTAGATAAGTATAACAGTTATTGATTGATAAGAAACTTGAATTGATAGTGATTTCTTATAGTATGCAACGTTCTTAGTTGATGAAAGGGTTGCATGTGTCGAAGCGTCGTTTCTCGTTGCTAGATTCAATGATGCTATCTAACTTCCTTCTCTCCCACCCCTCTTCGCTCTCCATCCCCATCCTCTGTTTCCTCTAATTCCCAGCGAAAATATTTTTGCATTCCATGAAGCATTTGCGCTCCTTGCTTATAAAGGAAATATGTCGCCGAAGCATCCCTTATAACAGATTTCATGAAAAGGTTGTACTCCTTCTCGCTGTTGGCTCATTTATTCAAACGCAAAGTATAAAATGCTTTGTTGGTTTAAGCTAGCTGTATTATTGCTACGCGAGATAGAACATAACATAGTTAATTGTTGTGAGACTCGCTATGTACTGCTAGCGTTAAAAATAATCTAAAATTGGTTAGCTAAAGCGCATAAATTATGCATAGCAATTGCTTTGTGAATAATTGTGGAATTTCCAAGCGTATTGTTTTAGTGAAATTTGTCTCTATATTAACAAATAAATATTGGATCGAAGTGGTTGCTCTCTACCGAAGATTATAATATCGTTAACCATTAAAGTAATAAATAAAGCATTGTATTATCTTTTTTTTTCTGCCACTAATAAGTTATAGAAAAAATTTTCCGTTTTTTGATTATAAAGTAGAATTTTTCAATAAATATTCAAAATGAATGAATCGTTGTGTCTAGGTGATAGAAATTGTTTTAAAATTTAGTAAATATAAAATCAATATTATCGCTTAGCGCATTTATTAATGGAACAACTATAAAAACCATGTAGCAGATTTGAAAAGATGCTCTATTTTTTCATAATGTGCTAATGGATTTCTTATTTATCTCCACATACTGGGCAATAAACATACTCTGTCATTAGAATATGACTTGTTTGCAATCTTTTCTATGTTTATGCAAATTTGTAATCTTTTCTATGTTTATGCAAATTTGCATTCTTTTCTATGTTTATGCACATTTGCAATCTTTTCTATATATTCTCAGAAAAGAAGAAGAGGCATTTCTGATTTAGGCCTTTGTTGTTTAGTTCATTTTGAAGTCAGCTTTCTTGAGAGTTTCAAATTTATGGTGGAATGACTCAAAAAAAAATAAATAAAATTGTTCTAAGATGAAATGCATCTATTTATACGTCAAACTTTATCCTATAACATTTCAATAATCTCATGCATTGCATATATAATTTTCTATCATTGATATCTTTCTATGAAACATGAAGCTTTCCGAAACCAAGAGTATACTAAGAAAATAAAGCTGCATATGCCATTAGAGATTGAGTTATTATTTTGTTTATTATTAAGGAATAAGAAATAATAAAAAATTCCTCAAAAGCTTACGGAAGTAATGGTTTATAGCAATACCTATTCTTAAGAAATGCGCTGATATTTATTGAATTTAAAATTTAAAGTTGGCTTGCTGTAAGATTGAGTTGGCAAGAAGGAAAGAGATACTTCTCGAGATTTTACAGCAATTCTCCCTTGTAAACGAGTGGCATTTTATTTGCTATTTTTGTTGACGGTGAATTAATTCGAACCCGTGAGGATTTAAATAATCGAAAATATTAAACAAATAGATTGTTCCTCGAATTTTTCTTCTTCTTTCTCAACTGCTTTATTTTTTCAATATCCGTTTTTCTATTCTTCTGCTTATAAAGGCAGAATTGATATCATCGCTTCTGCAAAGAATTCATTCTATACGCTGATAATTTATGGTCTCTGCATAGAGGGTAATCCATAGCTACCGTATTTCTCTAGGACTGAAGCTCTTATCATTCCATCTGCAATATCTAAATTTGTGATTTCCTTCGAACTATTCACAATTAATATTAACAAATGCGCAACATGCCATTGATAGCCACGTCTTATTTGCTTCATTTTAATACAATTAACTAAAATAATTGTCATGCCCTTCCGCTAGGAGAAAGCAACTCTTTTGTCTTTATGCTAGGAGTTATCCACAAAGTGTACAGCCATAACTAACTGCGCTACCAATAAGGTGGCTATAAGCGAATATGCATATGAATTTTTATAAACTATGTGCCCTTTCCACTTCCATATATTGCCAAAAGGTGAATGTATTTTCACTCAGTGGTTAGCATTGATGAGCAAAGCTTCCGTTGATTGCTGTTTCCCTAATGCTGATCAGGCATTAATTTTCTTGCTGCTTCTTGTTGCTTCTAACTCTTGAAATTAAAAATTTCAGGTGACAAATGCGAGTAATTGCAAAAAGCTTTTGACACAATGGTTTGCTTCTTGCATCCTTTATCGACTCGTTTCGTTAACATAGTATTTTCGTCAGGCTGCGGGCAAGAAAGTTAGATTCTCTATCTCATCGTTTGGCTGTTCC